>SJYC01056058.1:0-27226 GCA_006408675.1 Madoqua kirkii | reverse complement strand
CCAGCTTCTCACCGTGAAAATGAAATGAGACTCAGTTGTGTCCAACCCCATGCACTGGAAGCCTTCAGGCCCCTCCATGGAAACCTCCAGGCAAGGTATACTGGAGTGGGTTGCCATTTCCTTCTCCAGGGGATCTTTCAGACCCAGGGATGGAACCTGGGTCTCCTACGCTGTGGGCAGACTGTTCACCATCTGGGCCACCAGGGAAGCTTCTCTTGTTTCGAAGCACCAGCTCTAGGACACGTGGGCTTCAGTAGTTGTGGTTCGTGCTCCCAAGCTCCAGAGCACTTGGAGCTCAGCTCAGTAGCTGTGGTACATGGGCTTAGCTTCTTTGAAGCATGTGGGATCTTCCCAGACCAGGGATTGAACCTATATCTCCTGCGTTGGCAGGCAGATTCTTTACCACCAGGGAAGCCTGAGATGTGTGATTTAACCTCTTGCTTGCCTATGTTTGCTTCCCAGCATCCATGCTTATCCTCTCCTTGACCCTTTCTGTGCCCCTGCCCACCCCTAATCTGGCTCTAGAAACACTTTACATCTGTAAATCTCAGAGGTAGCCATCCAAAAATAATTTTACCCCAGAAAAAAAAAAACCATTAAATGCTTGAATGCCTGCTCTGGCCTCTCATGCTCCTTTATGCCAAGTATTTCCAGAGCATATGTTGTATACGCAGTTCTTCTTATGCCAAGAGAAAATTTTGTCTGATCAAAAATGTTTATGGTATTCACAAACTCCACGAAAGTTGATATAACTGAGAATAATTTTCTCATCATTACCCTACTCTCATATGTAATGGCCATATGAAGAAAAAAAGTATATTAAAAAGCTATCTGAATCCAAGTCATCTTATATTTGAAACTAAAGGAGAGCCTGGACAAATATAGATACAGCCAATTTTTTAAAATGTAGTCAGGGATGTTCTGCTTTCTCAAGCTTGCTTTCCTGGCATGATCCCATGAGGATTTCTTCATATTTGAGAGTGTCCATACAGTGGAAACAGTGTCAGACTTTATTTTTTTGGACTCCAAAATCACTGCAGATGGTGACTGCAGCCATGAAATTAGATGACGCTTACTCCTTGGAAGAAAAGTTATGACCAACCTAGATAGTATTTGCAAACGCAGAGGCATTACTTTCCCGACTAAGGTCTGTCTAGTCAAGGCTATGGTTTTTCCTGTGGTCATGTATGGATGTGAGAGTTGGACTGTGAAGAAGGCTGAGCGCCGAAAAATTGATGCTTTTGAACTGTGGTGTTGGAGAAGACTCTTGAGAGTCCCTTGGACTGCAAGGAGATCCAACCAGTCCATTCTGAAGGAGATCAGCCCTGGGATTTCTTTGGAAAGAATGATGCTAAAGCTGAAACTCCAGTACTTTGGCCACCTCATTCGAAGAGTTGACTCATTGGAAAAGACTCTGATGCTGGGAGGGATTGGGGGCAGGAGGAGAAGGGGTAACAGAGGATGAGAAGTCTAGTCAAGGCTATGGTTTTTCCTGTGGTCATGTATGGATGTGAGAGTTGGACTGTGAAGAAGGCTGAGCGCCGAAAAATTGATGCTTTTGAACTGTGGTGTTGGAGAAGACTCTTGAGAGTCCCTTGGACTGCAAGGAGATCCAACCAGTCCATTCTGAAGGAGATCAGCCCTGGGATTTCTTTGGAAAGAATGATGCTAAAGCTGAAACTCCAGTACTTTGGCCACCTCATTCGAAGAGTTGACTCATTGGAAAAGACTCTGATGCTGGGAGGGATTGGGGGCAGGAGGAGAAGGGATAACAGAGGATGAGATGGCTGAATGGCATCGTGGACTCGATGGACGTGAGTCTGAGTGAATTCCGAGAGATGGTGATGAACAGGGAGGCCTGGCTTGCTACGATTCATGGGGTTGCAAAGAGTCGGACACGACTGAGTGACTGAACTGAACTGAACTGATAATCTGATTCATGGCCACAAGTGACAATACCCTCAGCACCCAAAGACTGGTTTTCAGCACATCAGCAATATCTCTTCCTGGTTATACATGTAGATCCAGTTCAGGGAGAGAGGGAAGGAAAGCAAGGTCTTCGTATTTGTCTTGATATCAAAAGAAGCTCTAAGGGGATCATGAGGGACTTTCTGCAGTTTTCTTAATGTTCCATCTCATGATCTGGACTTTAGTTAAATAGCCATGTTCTTCATGAAAATGCACTTGGAATTTGTGCATTTTTCTGTACATTTTATGTCAATAAGAAGTTTAGTTTTTAAAAATCCATTCATCTAATCTGCTTCCAAAAGTCTGAGAAGCAGATATCCCGTCCTCGGCGAAGCTACCAGAGCTGGGTTGTCCAGTATGGTGTCCAGCAGCCATATGTGGCTGGTCCAAGTTGAGGTGCGCTTTTAAGAGTGATATACACACTGCATTTCAAAGACATAATATGAAAAAAAGCAAAATATGTTATTAAAATTTTATATTGATTATAGGTTACATTTATTTGGCTAAATAAGATATATTATTAAAACTAATCTGACCTGTTTCTTTTTGCCTTGTTATATGACTACTAGGAAATTATGTATGTAGCTCACACTATATTCTCTTAGATAGATTCTCTTAACTTTCCCGCTGGGCTGGGTATGGGATCAGTTAACATAGATCTTGGCTTCGCCCACTCATACTTAATTTTTCCAATTCCCATTGAAATATCACAGAATATTTTATGTTCTAGGAGGAAAAAGAATAATTATTTACTTTGATTTGTAAATTTGAGTTACATTTATACACACTGTACTTGGCCTTTTAAAAAATGAACACTCAACTGAATTATGATTTAATAACAGTGAATAGTGTAAAATGTTTTCATGTTAGAAATGGTAAAAGAAACACATCTAATATGGGCAAATGTGCAGAGTCAGTGTTCAGAGAATGATTGTCCAAACCACCATGCTAAGGGAAATAAATACATCCTTTCTTGGGTTTATAGTCTTCCCCTTTGTCTGCTATTTCTGCTTTCTGTTAGGCATTTTTTCAGGATTGATATTCAAGCTGTGAAAAGCATTCTTCTATCAGCAGAGTCTGGCACAATGGCAGGCTCTTCAGATAGCAGGGTTGGCATTTTTTAAATTCACACTGGATTTGTTAAGTGGTTTGCAGCTGAGAAGCTGGATGCACTGACTTTCCACTGTATGAATTTTAAAAATGCTCAGAGACAAGCATCTCCTGAAGAATTAAGATATTCTGTGGGCCATGTAATCAGCACATTATCAAAATATATGCTGTTTTGATTATTATAGTAATCTAAAAATTGCTAATTATATAATAGCATGCTAACTGAAACATAATTGCAGACAATACATTCTTTGATGTGTGTTCCTGTTATTGGCAAACTCTGGGACTTGTTACTGATTATTCCTGGGCAAATCGAAATTTGTCCCCAAAGTGTTAGACTCAGTCAAGGCTAGACTTAAGCAGTCAAGTCAAGCACTTAAGCAGGCTTAGAAAAATGACAGTTTTCTCCCGTGAGAGTCACTGGGGAAACATCTATCAATGAAAGGGTATGAGAAAATTGGATACAGTAAGCAAGAGCGAGGAAGATTGGCAGTAAATGCGTTCTCTTTGCACCTTTCTCCCCCTTCACCTGTTCAGTCCCACTGAAGGAGCTTGCAGTTAGAACTTTTGTTCTTTTTATGTGTAACAATAACCATTTTTTAAAGTTTGTTTTTTTTTTTTAAAGTGGACCATTTTTAAAGTCTTTATTGGATTTGTTACAACACTGTTTCTGTTCTGTGTTTTGGCTTTTTGGCCACAAGTCATGTGGGATTCCCCACCCCCTGACTAGGGATCGAACCTGCATTCCCTGCATTGAAAGACAAAGTCTTAACCACTGCACCATCAGGGAAGTCCCTGACACTAACCACTTTTACATTTCATGTTGTTGTTGTTCAGTCACTCAGTTGTGTCCAACTCTTTGTGACCCCATGGACTGCAGCACGCCAGACTTCCCTGCCCTTTATCATCTGCCGGAGCTTGCTCAGATTCATCGTCCATTGAGTCAGTGATGCCATCCAACCATCTCATCCTCTGTCATTTCATAGCCATTGGAAAAACCAAGACTCGGCACTGGTAGGCCGAGGTTACTCTTTGAAAGCATCTGGACTATCAAACAAATGTCGTTTGACATTGCACTTGATGCAAGGATTGCTCTACCTGTGTCACTGTAAACAAGGTGTTCAGAACAAAAAGAGTGGGGAAAATAAGAAAAGGAGGGAAAAGGGAGGAAAAAGAGTCTGTCAAGTAGGGGAGGGAGGAGGAAGGAGAATGGAATGGTGCATCTTCTGGAAGTTATCATTGAGATGAGTTTATCTGATATTTTATCTAAATGGTATTATCAATTGTAAGCCCATCCAAATTCTTTGGAAATTTTTCTGAATGGGAAAAGCAAGTAGAATGATAAAATACCTATAGTGAAGTAGTACTAATAATTGGACTTTGGAACCTCTTCGGTTAGGAAATTCAAATGTATTTCGATAATAGCAACTCAGAAGCCATATCTTCCAGGCTGCCTCCCCAACATATATTTCTTCTTACCGTTATTCTCACAAGACCCCAACTTTTCCAGTAGCAAGGTTTAGGTGTGACTAACCTCACCCTTAGCTCCAGGATGAGCCCTGATTGGCTTTAGTAATTCAAGATATCCTATTTCTTATGAGAATTATTTAAAATTTTATTATTTTGGCCACACTGAGCAGCATGTAGGATCTTAGTTTCCTGATCAGGGATTGAACCCACGCCCCCTGCACTGGAAGCTCAGAGTCTTAACCACTGAACTGACTGGAAATTCTCAAGATATCTTATTTTCCAAGCCACAGGGCTTGGTTCAGGAATAGATATGTGATCCAGCTGGTGCAGTGAGATACAAGAAGAGAAGTTTAGGAGCTCTCTTGCAAGAACTGTGTGAACTTCCTATAAGGGACTTGCCCTCTCCCAGAGAGACATGATCAAACTAGCAGTCCCAGTTGTAGCTGGCAGAAGTCTTGAGACCTTTACAGGAAACCCCCTGAAAATGAAGTTGCTTCTATGACATACACAGAGGAGACAAAACGGAATCCTTGATAGCATCTTCATTTGGTAAATCAATTTTTTTGAGATACGTATATTGCATCAAATGTACCATATATATATATACCTTTAAACATTTTATTTTGAAATAGTTTTTAGACTTATAGCAAAGCTCCAGAAGTACTCAGAGTTCCCATAGGCCTCTACCCAGCTCCCTAACATTACTACTGCTCAAAAGATGATAATTTCTATCTTCAATTTGTCACTGTCCACCTTCAAACAATATTACAGCATTTCACACAAAGTGTGAGTCCAGTTAATCCCTTCCTATCCTTCGTGCTCTTATCGTACACTTGATCTCTCCACGTGGTAAAAACCACAGGTATGTCCTCACTGATTTTGTCTTGCAAAGTCAATTATTTTTTGAATAAGCAGAAAACTCATTAATATTTGCTCACACATTTACTCTTTTCAATATTTTTCATTCCTTCATGTAGATCTGAGTCTTTATTGGTTTTATTAAGGATCATCTTTCAATGGCCTGTAGAATGAATTTTCTTTAATATTTTTTGTAGTGTGGTTTTGCTACCCATTAATTTTCCGTCCCTCTGTTTGCTGAACATTTCTTTATTTTTATCTTTTTGAAAGATATTTTTCCTAGATTTAGAACTCCAGGTTAACATTTTCCCTCTTTAATCACTTTAGAAGTGTTGTTTGTCTTTCAGTTTGCATTTTTTCTGATGATTCAGTGATATATATTTTCTTCCTATATGTAATATCTTCCCACCTCTTATTCTCATACTGATTTTTTAATTTATTATTTTTTCAAAATATTTATTTGTCTGCATTGGATCTGCATTGCGGTATGTGGGATCTTTAGTTTCGGCATGTGGGACCTACTCCCTGGCAAGGGATTGAACACAGTCGCCTGCACTGGGAGCATGGAGTCTTAGCCATTGGACCACCAGGGAAGTCCCCTTCATACTGCTTTTAGTGTTATAAGTTTATCACGGTTTCTCAACAATTTGGTTATGATTTTATTTTTTCATTTAATTCGAAAATTTGGGAGCTATGATTTTTTCAGATATCTTTTTCTTCAGATGACTTCTGGTTCCCCCTTCCCCTCTTTTTCCACGCTCCAGTTGCAGGAATCTGGACCACCTGATATTCACTGTCCTACAGGATGTCAACACTTTGTTCATTCCCATTTTTTATTTCCCATTATAGTTTGTTACAAGACATTGAATATATTAAATAGTTCCCTACTCTGTTCTTCTTTTTTTTTTTTTCTTTTATTCCTCTTCTTGTTTTGGGTTGGGTGGTTTCTTTTTTCCAATGCTTTTAAGTTCATTGGTCTTTCTTTCCCCCTGAATGTCTAATCTACCGCTAATATAATCCAATAAATGTTTTATTTTATATATTGTATTTTTCATCTCTGAGAGATTCCATTTCATTTTC
Source organism: Madoqua kirkii (assembly GCA_006408675.1). Classification (NCBI taxonomy): domain Eukaryota; kingdom Metazoa; phylum Chordata; class Mammalia; order Artiodactyla; family Bovidae; genus Madoqua; species Madoqua kirkii. Next base: position 20,740 of record SJYC01056058.1, on the reverse strand, counting down.
TTAAATATACTTTTTGTCTCCTCACTATGTTTCTGCTTTCTGTTAGATACTTGAACATATTTATAATGGTAGGCTTTTTCTGCTGATTCCATCATTGCTATAATTTCTGGACCTTTTTCTACTTTTTGCCCCTTTATTGACTGGTTTGCTTATTGGGTGCTGGATATTGTGAGTATTACATTGTTGAGTATCTGAATTTTTTTTCTTTTTTGTGAAGGGTGGTGAGCTTTGTTTTGATTACAGGTAGTTATTTACAAGTCAGTTTCACCCTTTGAGGCTTGCTTATTAGCTTTTTTCAGATATGTCTAGAGTAGTCTTTAATCAGAGACTAATTTAATTCTACTACTAATATGTAACCCTTTTGGAATCTCTCCCCATTGCTCTAAGTGTTCAGCATGGTCTTGGCATTCTGCAAAGCAGAACCTGAATATCTCCCAGCCATGCATGATGCCTGGGAATTGCTCAGCTTATAAAATGTGCAGATTTACACATTTCTCTGTCTCTGTCTTCCACATATCCAAGTTTCTCTGCTGGTCCTCTCTCTGCTCAGACCAGAACCTAGCAGCCTCTTTCAGACCAGAACCTGAATATTCACCCTGATCTGAAAGAGGCTGCTAGTTCCCAAACACACCATCTCTGTTAAACTGAGGAGGCTGCCCCACAGTTTCCAGCCTCTAAGCCACATGATCTCCATGCCCATCCTGACAAATAGATGTTTCATTCCTGCTTCTTCCCAAGTATGTCAGTTCCAATTAAGTTGTATTGTTGGAACTTAGAATCCCTGGTGGCTCAGATGGTAAAGAATCTGCCTGCAATGTAGGAGACACAGATTCGATCCCTGGGTTAGAAAGATCTCCTGGAGAAGGAAAAGGCAACCCACTCCAGCATTCTCGCTTGGAGAATTCCGTGGACAGAGGAGAGAGTCTTTGGACAGGACTGAGTGACTAACACTTTCACTATCAAGTCATACCTGGGCCCCTGGCTCGTGCTTTGCTTTCAGTCTCTGAAGTCAGTTTTTGGGGGAAAGACTTTTACTTCTCCAGTTCTGTCCTTCTCTCAGGTACATGTGGTTCACTGTCCCCAGATTATAAGGAGTTTGTTGTCTCTGCGCATCATTGACTGAGGTGAATGGGATGTTCCTCCACCACGTGTCCCAGCTCTCACCTCCCTGGACCTGCTCTGAAGTTAATACATACAGGAATCCATGCAGGTTGAAGCAGTTCTCAACTGGAAGAGGTCTGTACATCTACAGAGCTGGGATATACTGGGATCAGCATCTGGCAAGGTAACTTCACTCTCCCTATGGATCCCTAGATTATCTACAAGCAAACAAGACTCACCACTCAAGGGAATCCATTTCTTCCTGAGCCTGCACTACTCATGAAAAAATTTATATTTTTCCATTAACATTCTTTTGACTTTATTTCTTGCAAATGAATGCCCTAACTTTTTAGGCACAGAGAGCATTCACAGCTTCCCTGCCCAGAGTTACCCCACAGTGAAGCTGACCTGCTGGACACACGCTGGTGTGTGTGCGTACTAAGTTGCTTTAGTCGTGTCTGACTCTTTGAAACCTCATGGACTGTAGCCCGCCAGGCTCCTCTGCCCATGGGATTCTCCAGGCAAGAATACTAGAGTGGGTTGTCTTGCCCTCATCCAGGAGATTTTTCTGACCCAGGGATCAAACCCGCCACGTCTCTTACATCTCCTGCATTGGCAGGCGGGCTCTTTATCACTAGCACCACTGGGGGAGCCTTGGAGACCCTCAGATCCAATTACTTCTCCAGTTCTGAGAGAAAGAGGCAGGTGGACCAGTGAGAGGGGAAGGAAAACCCTAGTGCACAAACATTTCACAAAATATGTCAGCAACCTAGACAAGAGGATGACCTACTTTATAGTTAAAATTTTTCCAGTATGTGAATCATGGGACCTCCCCCACCCTTTTAATCTTCTTTTCCAACATAATTCTATAAAACATACTGTGTCAAGTGACAACCCCCAGTAGCAGAGGATAGTGTAGTTCTGTCAAGAGGGAACTGTTGTAATATGGTTGTGTTCTACAAAGCTGGAGATATGATTCTAATTACCTCATTTTTCTTTGACTTTCTTTTACTCAGTGGCACACTTATCACTCCAGATCTCGATTCTCTGTGGAAGGAACTGATATTGTGCTCCAGAGTGATTTTCTCTGCTCCTCTCTATCTTTATCTTGGTAAGAGGCAATAGTTTGTCTACAAAAGTGTGTTACTCCACTATTACACTTTAGAAACCAAGACCTCTTAGAGATGCTTAATTTGTATCACTTGTTTTCAGAGCTGCTTTATTCCTGAGGGCGGGGGAAAAAAAAGAGAGATAGCTGACCTAGGGCCCTGGCTAGCTGACAAAACCCTAACTGATTTTTCTTTTCTTAATTTAAAAGATGGCAAAATGATTTTTCTTTTTTTAATTTAAAAGAAGGTGATTTATCTGTGGTGAACAGTCAAAAAATAAATGATCAGAGGCCATGTACAATCAATTTGCTCAAGAGTCTGGGTGAAGAACTGTATAAGCACACAGACTGCAGAGGATTGCATCCTGGCTTTTAAACTGAGTTTATGTCTAACTGTAGGCATAATATTTTATCTCTCTGATCTATAAAAGGTAATAATAATTTCTAACTCACAGATCTGTAGGGATCATGTGAGAAAGGTTTTAGATGCATCTGTTACACGGTATTCATTTTTTTCTGTTAGTTTTTATTATATGTTTCATAAAGCATAAACTTACTGAAGGATCCAACTCTTTGCAACCTAATGGTCTGTAGTCCACCAGGCTGAAGAACAACCTTATACTAATGCTTACAAAGCTTAATTTTTATCCTTTGGGGCAATCAAGTTGATGAAATATGTACAATAAAAATATTTGACATATAATTTTTAACTAATTTTAACATTAGTACTGAAATAGAAAAAAGTTATATGTTGATCGGAGAGATACTTAGAAAATCTTCAAAACCAGAAGAAACCATGAAGTATTATTTTAAGTGTTTTATTACGGATTTTTGCTTTGTTTGATTACAAAGGGAAAGAAACATGAAAAGAACAAATCTCATTCATAAACATTTGCCCAGAGACAGCAATATTTAAAGCAGCAATAGATAACTTTATCAGAAGTTTTGTGGAGCATCTTTTCCCACTGACTTCAATTATGATTTCAAGAAAAAAAAATTAGTAGTATGTCTTAAATTTTGTTTCAGGCCTATTCTATTTCAAGTTCATGCCATCTGTGTTTAAGACTGCTAGACCCAAATAACCATCAATAGTTACTTAGGAACCAGTAAATAAACTATGGTACATCCACACAACAAATGTCTACAGTTGAAAAGGACCCCTTTGTGCTAATATGGGAAACCTCACCCTAGTAGCAAATGAAAAAGTGAAATGTAAAACAGTGTGACACCTTATACTGGGTGGCAAGTATATAAATCTGTATCTGTTGTATGCACAGTAAGTCATACAGGAAGAATACAGAAGAAGCTCCTTTGCTTCTACTATGGAGGAAAAAAGGGTGGATAGGAGAAGGCAATGGCACCCCACTCCAGTACTCTTGCCTGGAAAACCCTATGGACAGAGGAGCCTGGTAGGCTGCAGTCCATGGGGTCGCTAAGTGTTGGACACAGACACGACTGAGTGACTTCACTCTTGCTTTTCATTTTCATGCATTGGAGAAGGTGATGGCACCCCACTCCAGTGTTCTTGCCTGGAAAATCCCAGGGACAGAGGAGCCTGGTGGGCTGCAGTCCATGGGGTCGCTAAGTGTCAGACACAGACACGACTGAGTGACTTCACTTTCACTTTTCACTTTCATGCGTTGGAGAAGGAAATGGCAACCCACTCCAGTGTTCTTGCCTGGAGAATCCCGGGGATGGGGGAGGGAGCCTGATGGGCTGCGGTCTATGTGGTCGCACCGAGTCGGACACGACTGAAGCGACTTAGCAGCAGCAGCAGCAGCAGCACAAAAATAGGAGTGAGATTTTGTAACACATATATTTTAATAATATTTTTATTTTTAAAAATATGATGGAAACCTATGAGAATATAGCTTTTTAAGACCATGAAAATGACAGGAAAAAATACTATTTAGTGGAAAAGAAGGTTCTGGAGAAGTACACACAACCTGATGCCATTTTTGAAGAATTGCAAGTTTCTGTGTTCATATACACAGAAATATGCAGTGGAATTTTCACCAAAATTGTAATTCATGGTAAAATTTCAGGTCATTTTGGCTTTCATAGTTACACTTTTCTAAATTATTTGAATATTTTTTAATTAAAAACAATAAAATGGGACTTCCCTAGTGGTCCAGTCATTAAGATTTAGCCTTCCAATGAAGGGGGTGCCTGTTTGATCCCTATTCAGGGATCTCACATGCCTCAGGGACAAATATCCAAGCCAAAAAAACAGAAACAATGTTGTAACAAATTCAGTAAAGACTTTTAAAATAGTCCACCTAAAAAAATCTTTAAAAATAAAAAAAAACAGTTAAACTATTAATAAAGACTGATAAAAATCCAAAAATCATAGGCAAAAAGAAAAAAAAAAGCAGGAGAGAAAGAAAAGAGAATGGAAGAGGAGATGAGAAAAAAGTGTGGCTATAAAAATTCACGTCTTTAACTCCTTCAAGTGTATGCTGACATTTCCCCTTGTCTGATCTCACCAGTCTATTAACAGTGTGATCTATACCCCTCTGCCTACCCATCTGATCCCCCTTATTCAGTATTTCTATTTTTCCATAGCATGTATCACCTTGCAGCCCAGTATTTTAACCTATTTGTTTAAGTACATTTTAAAAAGCCTGGCATTTAGGAGATGGTCTATCAGTGTTTGTTGAGTGAATAAATGAGGTCTCCACTGAAGGCTGGTGTTCCACTGAACTGAACAATAAAACTTGCTTCACTGAGTGACATCCTTGTTGCAGAAGGCTAAGAGTTTTCCTCACTTTGAATCTGCAGTTCAGTACACAAAAACATAAGTTTGTTAAGTCTTTTGAGAAATGGTTCAAGGATAAGAAAGTTTGTAAATACATTCTGTACATTCTCATAAGTCACTAAGGAAGTGGTGGTTGAGTTTTCAAACAAGAAGACCAAATCACCTGTTCCCTTCTTTTTTATTCTGTTTTCCATGGTTCCTATCATCTTTCTCTTATTTACTTATTTGAGATGGATTTTGTTCTCGTTGTGAGAAGGACCTTAGCAATATGAGCTCATATGGAAGGGGACGGGTATAGGATCTAAATGGGCTTGAGGCTGGAAATTGACACCTCAAGAGCAGTGGTCCTGTGTTTCCCTGGTGGTCCAGTGGTTAAGAGTCTACCTTGCAATGCAGGGCCCACTGGTTCGATCCCTGGTCTGAAAAGATCCCACATGCCGCTTGGCAACTGAGCCGGTGCTCCACAACTACTGAGCCCATGTGCCACAATTACTAAAAAGCCCATGTGCCCTAGACCCTGTCCTCTGCAACAAGAGAAGCCACCTCAGTGAGAAGCCCTCACACTGTAACCAGAGAGTAGCCCCCACTGGCGCAACAGGGGAAAGCCTGAGCATGGCAACGAGGACCCAGTGCCCCCCAAAATATGTAAATAAACATGTTTTTACAAGAGCAGGGGTCCCCAGCCTCTGGGATCTGATACCTGATGGCCTGAGATGACGCTGATGTAATAATAATAGAAACAAAGTGCACCTAAAAAAGATACAAGAATAAGAATGGTTGGGCAGAAGGAATCCATCGTGAGGCTCTTGAGAGAAGAATTTAGGAAATGTTCTGAGTCATCATTTTTAAGACACATTTGCAGAATATAAATTCCCACAGTTATCAATACATTTTATGTAAACAAAAAGGGTTCTGTATTCAAATCAGTTAAAGAAACACCGAGTTAGATGGCATTTCTTTACCACAAGACTTCACAGAGTCTCTAAGACGCTGCCACAAAATGTGAATCTCCAAGAGGAGCTTTTCTTTGCAGCATTTCCCTTTTCTCTCTTTCTCTTTTTCTCCTGGAACACATTTCTCTGCATATCAACTTTTCCACTTGATAGAGGGGGCTGGTTAGAACTGGTCCCAGGTTTCTGCCAAGCAGTTTGGGGTTCATATCAATAGGGCTCCAAAGCCAGAGGGTCAGGGTGAGCCTAATCCTCCATGGAGTGGCAGCAGAGCAGAGTGGACAGGTGGACTTGAAAGCCAAATGGATCTGGTTTGGAAGGCTCCCAAGACCACTTTTGAGTTGGGCAGTTTGGAGCAAATGACTTAATCTTCTGCAGTCTTGCATTTCTTCCTCTATGAAACAGGTCTCCTACTGCCTAGGGTAGTGGTGAGGAGTTAAACGAAATTATTACAAAGCACTTAGCATAATGTTCATTAAAGTAAAATTTCAATAAGCAGTAATAGTTGTATTTAATTTGGGGAAGGATCTAGGTTTTCTTCTTTCTTTGGTCATCCTATGTGACATATGGGATCTTAGTTCCCTAACCAGGGATTAAACCTGCACCCCCTGCATTGAAAGCTTGGAGTGTTAACCACTGGACTGCCAGGGAAGTCCCAGGGGTGGGTCTAGGTTTTGTTTGTTAGTGTTGATGTTCTTTTGGCTGGTCCCGCTCTTCACTGGGGTGCAACTCAAGGGGCATCCCTGTTTCCAAATTTCTCTCTTGATTTGCGGTGTCTGCAGTGGCAGAAATCATTTCAGATCCCCCTGCCCCCGCCAAACAATGGGCTCAGGCTATATTGCTTTCCTCCAGATCTGATTGGAGAAGCTCAGGCCCGGGTCCTGGTGAGCTTTCGAGTGAAAAGAGGCAACATCTCCTGCCAAGAGGTGCTGCGGAAAGCTGTCCCTCACAATATCTTTATTTCTTCTTCCTTTATCCTGCCTTTGCAGGACATGCAAAACATCTACACAAAAGCTGACCTTTAGTTAATGTAGCAAGCTATATTAGAAAAGGGAGTTGAACAGATAATTATTTCTTACATGTTGCCATTTTTTTATCACAATGTTGAAGATTCATTTTATGTTAGCTAAGACTTTTTATAAATTCCATAGAGAAAATGAACAGTTTTGTGATAATGTGGCATCTTTTTGGGCCCCGTGCATTAGCCTGCTGATACATAAGGGGCTATTTATTATCAGGAATTCATATTACCTATAATAATCATTATTGAAAACATAGCTTTCTTAGCCTGGTCTAATAACCCTGCATAGGTAGTGACAGCAAACTAAAGCATTTGATTTGCATGTTAATTCAGTCTAATTTTTCCTAAACTGCCTTGTTCTTTTTTAATGTGTGGTCTATCCAAAAATACTTGCTTGTATATGCTTTTCCTGCTCATAACTGGTTTGTTTGGAGCTGCCTAATAGGATCCAGGCAAATGATTATTTCCCATTTCTTCTAATAGGGTACTCCTAGAGTTACCTACTGGATACATCCAGATATTTTGTCCAAGTTTGAAAGAGGTGGGTATAACTTGCTCTTCCACGTGCTTATGAAAATTGATATGAATGCTTTTTTTAAAAAAAATCCACAGGGATTTCCTCTTTTCTCCAAAAAGACATCTTTATTTCTAACTTTCAAGCTGATTTTTCAGTCTTTTAAGCATTTAAATCAATTATAATTTCAAATAAGAAAGAAAAAATGTGTTTAAAATCAAATTATTTGCCAAAAAGAAAATCCAACTTGGATCTGAACTCTCCTGAATTGTTCAGTCAACAAATATTTATTGAGCACTGGCTGTTGTTCTCATTACGTAAGATGCTGAGAGTGAAATAAAGATAAATAGTCACCATCACTTTCCTCAAGTTCCATGGGTGAAACAAGACTTAGATGCAACTCTCTGTAGCAACACAAAGGGATCATAGGGGTGAAAGAGAAGGAAAGGAAATAAAGTGCCATCCATCATAACTCAGACAAGGAAGAGATTAATTCTTCCTACAGGAGGATTTGTACATGCTGAGGCATATCCCTTCCAGCATTTTCTGACTCTTTCCATCAATTCTTGGTAATGCCTTCACTCTATGCCATGATTGGTTTAAAAATGAGGACCAGACATCTCACAGTCCCACGTGCTTCTGAAGGGACCCTGAGGTACACATTATATGAAGTGAAAGTGGCTCAGTCGTGTCCCAGTCTTTGCGACTCCACGGACAGTAGTCTGCCAGGCTCCTCTGTCCATGGGGTTCTCCAGGCAAGAGTACTGGAGTGGGTTGCCATTTCCTCCTTCAAGCGCTCTTCCTGACCCTGGGATCAAACCTGGGTCCCCGGCATCGCAGGCAGATTCTTTATCATCTGAGCCACCGGGGAAGCCCTGCAAGAACTCTAAAAAATGAAAACATGCTAATCAAGGTGGTGATTTTTAATCTAAAAGTTTAATTTTTTTGTTGCCTATATTAACTTAGAAATACCTCTCTTCGACGTCATTATCTACAAAAGTTTAACCTAAGCTTTGAAACACTAGAGAAGTATTTTCTTAATGCTGCTAAAGGGCAGAATAAAGATGAGCAAGGCCTGACACAGGAGATGTAGACAACAATAAAGGCTGAAACTGTTTGCAAACAGATACTCTAGAATACAGTGCGGTCATGAAGGAAGCTCAGAACACATGAGTCACTTCCCCACCCAGGAGCAGCAAGGTCAACACCAGCCTGCTGATGAAGAGCAAAATTTAAAATAGCCTAACTAAACTGGGGAAGTGGTCAGAATTCTTTTTTAAGTTCGCTGAAGATAAATGCAGGGTGGTACGTTCAGGACCGGGAAATGAACTCTGCAAAAAGGAGAGGAAAAGTGACTGGTTACAGGCAAGGGTGTCTGAACAGGAGCCAGCAATGAAAATAGATAAGCTGGAGTCAGTCATAACAACAGCTTTTTCAAAACTGGGTGGTGGTGTTAGGATGCAAAAACAAGAGCCTGGAGGGGGCAGTGAGGTCCCCTCCCTTTATGCTTGTTTTTCTCAGACTTTCCTGGAGCACAGGGTCCATTCCTGAGTTCTGTAGTTAAAAAGACACCAAGAACTTGGGGAAGATTGGATCCCTAAATTCAGCCAGGATTAGAAAGTAAGACCTATGCTAAACAGGGTCTGAGACTGTTCAGAAGAGAAAGTCAAGAGGTAACTTGACTGATTGGTGTCATTCATGTATCTATAAAATTCGGCTGTTCTTTAGTTTCACTAGGGAGGAAACAAACTGTTTTAGTTGTAAGATGAATATTTGGGGTTAAATATTCAGAGAACTGTCTCAAATGGAGTCCAAGCAGTAGTTTAGGCACATTTTTCTCTAATCTGAAAGCCCTCCTTTCTTGGGACTGGGGGGGGGGTGGTGGTGAGAGACCTACATGGGGTGGGCATCCTTCTTTTCCTGGTTTGAACATTGGTAGAGATTTGCAGCTATTTTCTTTTTCTTATGATTTTTAAGGCATTCTTCCTCTGGGGTAGGGTTGTGGTCCTCCTGGCTCCTTGCTTCCACTTCCATCCCATGCTATTTTTGCCTCTTGCATAAAAAAAAAAAAATTCACTTTTATGACCTTCTTGGTTTTCATTTCTACATCCTCTTCTGTGATCCTCTTCTCTCCTCATCCTCATTCTCTTCTCTCCATCAGCTTCTTGGTCCCTCCCTCCCCTTTTTCAAAGTCTTGGCATCTGGGCTATAAGCCCTACCACCATTCCCAGTAGCTTCACTGCACATGTGAGAATACACTTGATCAAATGGCCACTCACTCCCCAAGTTCTCATCTCCAGTGCTTTACTGCAGGTCATCCACTCCAGTGCACGTGCATTGACTGGGTGTTGCATCACTCAAAACCTCTCCATCTTCAGAATCTCTGAAGTAAACAATCTCTGCGCATCTCAGCTTCCCCTTCTGCTCAGTTGCTCCCCTGACATCATTCTTCAGCCTCATCCAGACTTCAGTTCCTCACACCAGCCTTAGGTTCACAGGGGTAGACCTTCTCCTGTCTCAACTTCCCTCCTCCTCCAGCAGAGATATGGTTTAGCGATTTTATAGCACTTTCACTAATGCTCACTACTCCCTTACCCTTTTAGCTTTTTTGTTTCCCTTTTCTGGCAAAATCTCATCCTTGATGAACCCAGTGATCTACATCCAGTCCCCAGGAGCTGAAACTTCCCAGGAAAGTCACATGAGAGCAAATTGGGTTTAGTGTCAGTGCCTAAAATTTCATCTCAGATGAATCCACTCACTGTGTTTCTATGATTAACTCACTCTCTTGTTGTATAGTTGCTAAGTCTGACTCTTTGTGACCAACTCTTTGTAGCCCGCCAGGCTCCTCTTTCCATGGGATTTCCCAGGCAAGAATACTGGAGTGGGTTGCCGTTTCCTTCTTTGGGGGATCTTCCCGACCCAGGGATCGAGCCTGTGTCTCCTGCATTGGCAGGTTGATTCTTTACCAGGGAGCCACCTGGGAAGCCAACTCATTCTCCTACTTTCCACAAAAACTACTGCAAAGCTTCTCCCCGCCCTTGTGACCAGCTGCCCAGACACACGCAAACAAACACACTCACCCTTCCCTCACTCTCAGCAGACAATCTGCCTGCTGAGAAAATTAAAGCAACACGAAAAAAAATTGAAGCTGTGATGGGCGGACTCTGTCATTGTCTGGATACCAGACATTCATAACTCTCCCTTCCCTACGCACCTCCTCAGAAGCTAACTCTCCAACAACTTCTCCCTCAAGGAGAATCTCTCACCAAGCTGAATCTTTGTGTTATACCCAAGGGCCTCCCAAGTATTCAGCCTCTCATACCTACTCAGCCATTTTTCCAGCTGTCCCATCACAGCCAAAGCGCTTGAGCTTTCTAGCTTCACTGTCTCCCCTTTTATTTCCCATGTGTCCCCAACTCCTCCTTCTGGTGGCCACTCAGTTCTCCATTAAAACCAGTCTTGCTAGGGTCAGCATGAGCTTCGTGTCCCTAGATTCAGTGGACGTTCATAGCCCTCATCTCACTCCGTCTCCGTAGCTTCTAACACGGCTGCTCCCGGTCTCGTTGTTTGAAATGTGCTCTTTGCTGGGTGTGGGGAACACAGGACTAGTTTTCTTCTTACCTCTCTGGCTGCCACCTCTCCTTCACACACTCATTCTCCTAAACTTGGCCATTCAGTATTCAACACACAGCGTCAGGCCCTGTCTCTCTTTTTTCCCCCACTGTGTTCTCTTCCTACATGTACCGATCAACCAGAGTTTGTGGATGACTTATGAATGTCCGTCTCTGGACCAGACGTTTCATCAGAGCTTCAGACCCATTTATCCCCCTACCAACGTGTCATTACCATGTGGATGTCTCAAAGGTACATCTGCATTTCCAGAATTAAATCATGACCTTCCCATCCACCAGTCCATGGTCCCCTTCTACTTCCCTTATCTCAACAAAAAGACATTCTCATCTTTATTATTGTATAAGCAACAGGTATCTAGGAATTACCCTTAGCCTCCCTTCTCCCTTGCTTACACACTGATTCTAACATCCAGTCCTGTTGGTTACATCTCCTAAATATCTCAGATCCATTCTCCACCTTAACCCAAGCCACCACCGCATGTCTATATAACTTTGGTAGCCTCTTCCTGCAGCTCCCTAGCTCACTGGACTCGCCTCCCAAGAACCACACTTTCCCCCTCTCCTTCACTCAGAAACCAGAGTGATTTTTGGGAAACATAATTCTGAGACTGCCTTTTTCTCTTTAAAACCCTTTCAGAGCTTCCATTGCTCTAAGAATAAAGCTAAAACTCTTAAAACTAATGTAATTTTGGATCATCAATTGTACTTGAATTAAAAGAAAAAGACAAAATTTGCTGTTCTGCTTCTTCAGATGATGCCCTGGTGAGCTTTCAGATGTGCCTCTTCCTGCCACAGGGCCTTTGCTCCTCCTGTCCACTCTGTTTGCAACTGTCACTTCATGCGTTACAACTTCCCTTTCGCTCTAAGTCAAGGCTGTGCTGTGCTCTACTTAGTCGCTCAGTCATGTCCAGTTCTTTGCGACCTCATGAACTGTAGCCCACCAGGCTCTTTCTGTCCATGGGGAGTCTCCAAGTAAGCATACTGGGGTGGGTTGCCATGCCCTCCTCCAGGGGATCTTCCCAACCCAGGGATTAAATCCAGGTCTCCCGAATTGCAGGCAGATTCTTTACTGACTGAGTCAACAGGGAAGCCCATGAATACTGGAGTGGGTAACCCATCCTTCTCCAGGGGACCTTCCAGACCCAGGAATCGAACTGGGGTTTTCTGCAATGCAAGTAGATTCTTTACCAGCTGAGCCAGCCAGGAAGCCCCTAAGTCAAGGCTTCCTACTATCAATTATCCTCTAGTGTGGTTTCAGTTTTACAACTATTGGTATGATTGTGTGACTCGTGTTTTTCTACCCTACCTAAAGGAAACTCTGTGAACACCAGGACCAGGCTGGCCTGGCTCACCACTGTCATCAGTGCTAAGAATAAGGTAGACCATCCAAAATATCTGTTAAAGGAATAAAATGAATGCGTAGATGTATGACCAGTGTTATCCTTCATGTGAATTTAAATTGAGCATATAATTCATAACTAAATTCTTGGGGAAAGGATAGTTTTCTTTAAAGGCAGCTCTCTGCATAATATGCAATCAATCCTTTGTTACTGACATGTTCCTCTTAGATTATTCTGCTTGTCTAACAATTTTATTTCAGATTTACCTAATGGTATATAATATTATTCCACTTCCCATGAATTTGAAATAAAGGAAATATTTTGGTTTTCAGTTTGATACGTTTGGTTTCTTTTCTTTTTCTTTTTTTTTCCCCTACTCACTTGCATCTAAGCTTCTCCTTTTCCCTGCCCAGCAGTCTCTGCTTCCTACCAGGGCCTTTCAGGGTAGAGAGGGCCACACCAGAGCTGGAGCTCGGCCATAGCAGTGATGGGCAGTCACGGAGGCAGCATTGTCCAGGGTGGTGCCTGTCCATATCAGAGCCCAGGACTCCTCAGCTCCAGTTCTGGTACATGCCCTCAATGCTCTTCCTTGGAGGAGCTTTTTACTTACTCTAAACTTAGCTTTGCAGTCTGAATTATTCCTATCTTTTTTTTTTTAATTGAAGTGTAGCTGATTTACAATGTCTCAGGTGTACAGCAAAGTGATTCAGTTATATGTATATCTATTCTCTTCCAGATTCCTTTCTACTATTGGTTATTACACAATATTGAATATAGTTGCCTCTGCTATACAGTAGGTCCTTGTTGCTTATCAGCTTTATAGAGAAGTATATGACAGTTTATCCCAAATCTTATCCCTCGCTCTGCCCCACCTTTTCCCTGTGGTAACCATAAGGTTGTTTTCTATGTCTCTGAGTCCGTTTCTGTTTTGTAAATGTGTTCATTCGTATCATTTTTTTAGATTCTATGTATAAGTGATATCATATGATATTTGTCTTTGGCTTACTTCATTTAGTATGATAATCTCTAGGTCCATCAGGTTGCTGCAAATGTCATTATTTCATTCTTTTTGTGTGTGTGTGGCAGAGTCAATCCTGTCTAACCTCACAGTCAACATCATATCCATCCATATCTGCTGAGAAGGTTTTCTCTGATGCTTCAAGCTGAGATAGACCTCGGATCCAGAGGCTGGAGCCTCTGGCTCTGTTCTCCAGGAAAGGAAGAACGTGTGCCTTGTGGGGTGACTCTATACACATCTGCTTCTTCATCCTCCCCTTCCTCCCGCCTCGGGAGCCTGAAGCAGGAGCAGCCCTCCTCTCCATGCTCGAGTGCTCTGCTCAGCTCAGTGCAGTCTCCTTTGCGTGCTCCCCTTCCATTCACCTCTTAAGCGCTCATGTTCCTCAGGCCACCACCTCCCATTTCCTCTTTGTGCCTTGTCTCCTCTCCTTGGGGAATCTCCTATTCTGAAATATGTATTGCCGACTCAGACTTCCTTCTTACTTTGTGGATATATGTACTCAACACATACTTGAGATTTAACCATTCACCACTGTTTCATTGAACATAAAGCTGTGACAAGCACAATAGGATGGGTGACGATTCTATAGGAAGCCTCCAGTCCCAGGGGCACAGAGCCTTTCAGGGGCCTCCAGTTCCCATCATATAGGATCTACTTGACTTTCAGCAAGCTGAAGTTGTGCTGCCCCTGCAGTGGGGCTGCAAAAGTTGGACTATAAGAAAGCTGAGCACTGAAGAATTGATGCTTTTGAGCTGCGGTGTTAGAGAAGACTCCTGAGAGTCCCTTGGACAGCAAGGAGATCAAGCTGGTCAATCCTAAAGGAAATCAGTCCTGAATATTCACTGGAAGGACTGATGCTGAAACTAAAACTCCAATAATTTGGTCACGTGATGCAAAGAACTGACTCATTGGAAAAGACCCTGATGCTGGGAAAGATTGAAGGTGGGAGGAGAAGGGGATGACAGGAGATGAGATGGTTGGATGGCATCACCGACTCAATGGACATGAGTTTGAGCAAGCTCCAGGAGTTAGTGATGAACAGGGAAGCCTGGCATGCTGCAATTCATGTGGTCATAAAGAGTAGGACATGTTTGAATGACTGAACTGAACTGATAACATCTTTCAGAAGTAGCAAGTGACATTCTTGCCACAGCACCAATACAGCCCAGGATATTAGTATGCCTGATACGCTCATCTGTGTATTCTCTCTTCTGCAGTCTAGCAAGATACAGGAAACATCTTGTAACTCCAGAAAAAATTTCCTCACTAATAGCATTTATAGAGAAACAATCTGAAAAATCTAATGGTAAAAACATTCTGGCTGTAGCACACAAGTATATTTGATCTTGAATGTTGTTTTATAAATGTTCCCTTAAAATTGGGCACTATTCACAATTAAGTGATTGACTATGATATAATTATTCATTATAAAACATCTGTTTGCTTTCCAAAAGAAACATGAGCCCTTAAAATCGTTGGTTTGGTATTTAATTTAATTAGTGAATTTAATGCATGTCTCTGAGATTGCTCATTTTACACTTCTGCTAAAGGAAGGTGGCTAGCTTGTCAGAAAGAATTACCTACAAATTGGCTAATTAATTGCTTCAACCGTTATACAGTGAAATTCACATGAAAATAGAAAAGGGCGTTCTAAGGACAAAAAGTATCCGCATGGCCATCATATTTGTCAGCAGCGCTAAAGAAATGTCTATTTGTGGACATCCAATCAGTAAAAGAACTGCTTGACTAATATAAAGCAGATTGGCTTCAGGAAAAAAAATATATATGGAAATTTTTATTATTTCTCATCTAATTAGAGAAAAATACCCAGTATCAAAAAACCAGCTTTCAACATTTAATATAAAATGAATGTTCACAGATATGAATAGTGCTTTCGTGTGAAAATTTTGGAAAAAAAAAAAAGAACCAAATTAAAGATGACAACTATACAAGGTTATTTATATGTTTTCCAGACAAGATGAACTTCCCTAGTGTTCAGAAGTAAAAAACCCTCCTGCAATGCAGGAGACACAGGTAGACATGGTTTCAATCTCTGGGTCAGGAAGATGCCCTGGAGGAGGAAATGGCAACGCACAGCAGTATTCTTGCCTGGAAAATCCCATGGACAGAGGAGCCTGCTGCCTCCAGCTCATGGGGTTGCAAAGAGTCAGACGTGACTGAGCGCAACACCAGACAGATGACACACTCCAGACAATGCAGCGGAAGCCTGAGGAATTTAAACCTTAACAGGCTATAAGGGTTCAAATGAAGAGGCCTCCAGGCTGACCTAATGTAGCATTTTACTGACTACAAGGTCTTATCTCTGGTTTTGAATCATGTCTAACTCAGCCTGCATAGATAGCTCTAGACCTACTGTGTTGTGCCAATGTTCCCAAAATCTGGAGATCGATGCCGCCACACTGCATGTTATAGAACCGTATCAACTCCACCCAAATTCCATTCAATTCACAATCAAGTAGTTAAAACTCCCACCTTAAATCAAAAGTTATTACTGATATGCCTCCCATTGGAGTCCCTCTGAAGGGGCCATGCTTTAGAATTCTGTAATCATACATGTTTAATGAAAGATGCCTCATCAACAGAGAGTAACACGTGAACTCCATAGTTGGCATCCATACAAGAGCATTCATGCTGTGAATCCTGCTTCTTATCCATCTCGTGAGCCGCCTCTCCTCCCAGGCCCCCCAAGTCGAATGAATGTTGGAATGGATTTGATTCAGCCATTTGTTAAAAGCTGATATGGTACGAGAGGCAATGATAGAATCTGGTTTTCACTTGTGGTTACAACTTTATCAATCTTGTTGCTTTAGACTTAAACTGCTACATGTCCTGGGCTGATTATCATGTAGTAGCATATTTCTGCAGCCTTCCTGAGGATGAAGATGCTTTTTCCAAGTTCATCCAAGTTGGTAGAAGAATTAAATACAGAAAATGTTATGGGGGGACAGGAAAGTGAATAGGATTCTGGCCTCTTGTCTGTTGCTGCCAATGCCCCTGAGATTGGAAGAACTCTTCTCCAGTTTTTAACTAAATATATTGGCTAGGATTCCAAGTCAGTTTGCTGTGAGACCAAAGGGGGGAAAGAAATCAGGCCAGAATGCAAACTTCCATGATTAGATTTTTTAAATATGAAATTTCAGTATGGATGCCACTTGGTTTTGGGGTTAGCGGCAAAGCAGGTGTAATTCTCTCCAGCTCTGGGCTTTTTGTTTCTTTTTTCACATTCAAGGCAGCAGAAAAAAAAAAAAAAGCTTTTACGAGTTTAAGCAGTTCAATCTATAAAGATGTCGGAATGGTTATAAAATGTAATACTAAAGACAAAAATAATCCTTCAAGACAAGATAAACATTGCAGAATCATAAGATGAGGCTGTTAATTATGTCTGTCCAAAATGACAGATTATGTCCACTTAAAATAGGAAGTGAAGAAACTAAATCCTGCTAAGCTTTTTATTGGACCTTCCCCCCAAAAGCAAGTCAATAATTCTTTCCTTTAAAATATGTTGTGATTAATGACATGAAAACAAAGAAGGACTTCCCTGGCAGCCCAGTGATTAAGACAGCTGGGTCCCAGGAAGTGCCCGCCCCTGGACAAACTCCCTTGCCCTTCGGACATTATCACATAACCCCTCTCCAGGGACAGCCTGTACTCATGACTGGCTAATGCAGGAGTATAAATACCTACACACCTGCCAACCCTCCCTCTCCCGTCCCCCACACCTCCATTTGGAAAGTTCTAGAAGGGTCACCCTAATCTCTGAGCTGCATGTAGAGGCCTCTGCTGCAACTGCATCAAAATTCAGCTTCTTCCTCAGCCAAGTCCTCTATTTCTCACACTGTTCCTGAGTGAACTCTTTGGCAAACATCCTACAGGCAAATCTCTGACCTGTTACAACGTGTGACTTCCAAGTCACTGCAGGGGAAAGGGGCAAAATGAATAGTTCTCACAGCTAAAGTAAAATTTAAAAGGAAATCAAAAATAATTTCTATAAAGAGTATTCTTTTTAACCGAGAGCATGAAATGAGCTAACTAGATACATGTGTATGTGTTCAAATTTCCTCTATTAGAAGACAAAGACTCTCCCAATGAATCAAAAAAACAAAATCTGTGTCCTATTTTGTCAGCTATTTATTTCATAGATATCAGCTGAGGTCATCTTGACCTTTTAAAATTAAAATAAAATTGGCTTGAGCCTTTCACCCTGTGTTCTTAGGGAAGCACAGTGCCCTCCTCTGATATTTCTACAAATTCCTGGGCACTCACACTCGCGCTGGCAGCTTCTGTTCACCTCTGGACATGATCTCATTCACGACTCAGCCTGGCTGTTTTCCTCTCTCCATGCCCCGTCACTGCTACCCAAGCCCTTCCCTTGATTCTCCGACAAACCTCTCACACAGAGCAGAGCTGTGCGTTCAGTCCCATTGGCTAGGGTTAGGGAGATGGTTTTAAACCACAGAAATTCGAAAAACTTAAAACTGGGCTTGATATTCATATTCTTAAATTCATGTTCTCTGTTGACAGTTTTTCATGGTTGTTTCCTGATACAGTTTCCCCTATTTAGAAACTACTGAAAAAAATTTAAATGTGACTGAAAAGTCCAACAATAGGCAGAGTTACTTAAATTGTGAGAGCTCCATATGGTGAGAAACTGGAGAGATTCTATTTTCAAATAATATTTAATGACTTGGTAAATGTTCTTGGTATCATAACAGTAGTTAAAAACATAATTGTGTATAGACACTTGTGTATATTTTGTGACCCCCAAATATATAATTTTAAAATTGGAAGGAAATGTACTAAATGGTTAAGTGTAGTTTCTAAGTAGTGAGATTAATGTGTGTATTTTTTATACTTCTTAATTTTTTAATAAAAAAAATGAATACATACTACCTTTAGAATTAGCCCCATAAGCAATGCTATTTTGAAATATCTATTGGGTAAATACTGTGGAGATTCAGTTCAGTTCAGTTGCTCAGTTGTGTCCAACTCTGCAACCCCATGAATCGCAGCGCGCCAGGCCTCCCTGTCCATCACCAACTCCCGGAGTTCACTCAGACTCATGTCCATCAAGTCAGTGATGCCATCCAGCCATCTCATCCTCTGTCGTCCCCTTCTCCTCCTGCCCCCAATCCCTCCCAGCATCAGAGGCTTTTCCAATGAGTCAACTCTTTGCATGAGGTGGCCCAAGTACTGGAATTTCAGCTTTAGCATCATTCCTTCCAAAGAAATCCCAGGGCTGATCTCCTTCAGAATGGACTGGTTGGATCTCCTTGCAGCCCTGTGGAGATTAGAATACCTTAATTATTTGGGTGGCTGGAATAAAGCAATCCTTTATATTAATTATCCTCAAGCCTGTTAATTTCTTTATAAGGATAGGAAATCAGGCCCTTCTGAAAAGAATGGCAATATTTCCCACTGCTGTGCTGAGTATAGTAAGAGAAGGCAGGAGGGAAAGAGAGAAAGAGAGAGAGAGGTCGACACCTTATTGTTGTTCACTCAGCTGTGTCTGACTCTTTGAGACCCCATGAACAGCAGCATGCCAGCCTTCCCTGTCCACTGTCTCCCAGAGTTTGCTCAAACTCGTATCCATTGAGTCAAAGATGCCATCAACCATCTCATCCTCTAACTCTCCTTTCTCCTCCTGCCCTCAGTCTTTTCTAGCATCAGGGTCTTTTCCAACGAGTTGGCACTAAATACAATTAATTTATACTTGTAATACAGTTGTATCAAATATTATTTCATGTTAAATACAAAAAATATTTCTATTATTGTATGTACCGTTGTCTATTTTTTTAAAAATAAATTCTCTATCTACTATTGGTAAATTGTAGGAGCTTAAGGAATTTTTTAAACTGGAAAAGAATGAATGTTGTTCTTCTGAGAGAATGTGAAATCTGAATTACAGAAATAGGTATATTTTACAGTGCTGCTGTGGAAAGGCAACGGTAACTGGGTCACTGATAATTATCAGTAAGACCAAGAAAGTATAGTTTTCTCTTGAGGGCCAGCGTAAGAGTTTCCCTCCAGGTCACACATCCCCCCTCACTCTCCCTCTCCCCACTCCCAATCCCAGCCATTCCTCAAACCCCCTCCCCCATAACCTCCATAAAAATGACTTCCCTGTAACATAACTGTGAGCTGTGGGCTCAAATGAACCAGCCCACTGTCCCGGGAACATGAAGGCACCGATGGTGTCCATTGAGAAGGCTCTGGCTTCTAATTAATAAGCCAGTGTTCCACCAAGGAAACAAAAGATGAATGATGGGCTAAAGGCGCTCTTATTGAGGCGTCTTGTCTTTCATAAAGTCAGAGGAAATGGAAAGAGGAAAAGCATTTTTCCTAATTAGCTTCAAATTTTCCCTTCACCCACTAATCAAAATCTATTAGGAAGGAGATGAGGGTTTGGGAGGGGGGGCATTTTCCTCATCTCAAGCCAACAGCACCCTCTTTGTCAAGCCAGCGTTTGACTGGTCAGATCCAAATTCACTGTGGGGTTTGGAGAACCTCACTAAAGTGGGGTTTGGAGAACCACAGATCTTAAAGTGAAGACCCCAGGACTTCCCCCCCCTGCCCCCTGAAATTCTGACTCAGCAAATCCAAAGCAAGCCTGGGAATCATTTTACAAGCTGACCACTTGAAAAGCTGAGACCTGTATAGCAATGCTATGTGGCTGTTTTAACAGACTTTTGGTGATTTTGAAGTATGAAGTTCTGGTAACTTCCTGGTTCCCAGGACCTCTGTTTTTACAGATAAAAACCTACAGAACGTTTTTTATCCCTTTAACAAAACATCTTGCTTTGTGAGCTATAATCCTTATGCAACTAGTGAGAAGGTTGGAGATGTCAAGAAATCATCTAACCTCTCTCCTTCCAGCCAGACTGAATATAAATTTGGTGCCATCATGGAGATGATGCCTTTTGTTCTATTAGTTCAGAATCACTTGTGATAATGGTAAATACTCCCAAGACACACCGTTTAGTGTTTATTTTAAAATATCATTTGATGTGATTGTATAAATCAAGATCAGAATGATCCTTAATTATTGCACACATACATGTTTCTATATGTGTGTGGGCTCTTCAGTGACCAAACCAATTGTAATACCAAGAATACACATTTAAAAATATTTGCACATGATTGTAAACATAATAGAGTTATATAAAATTCAAACATTACAGAAATATTTAAGGTAGAAACTGAAGATCTACCATAATCCCCAAATCAGACTCTCTATATATACATATGTGTGTATATATATGTATATATACACACCAATA
>SJYC01056056.1:0-58636 GCA_006408675.1 Madoqua kirkii | reverse complement strand
TGGATACGATTCAGTGACTTCACTTTCACTTTTCACTTTCATGCATTGGAGAAGGAAATGGTAATCCACTCCAGTGTTCTTGCCTGGAGAATCCCAGGGATGGCAGAGCCTGGTGGGCTGCCGTCTATGGGGTTGCACAGAGTCGGACACGACTGAAGCGACTTAGCAACAGCAGCAGCAGGTCTAGGAGAGTAAAAATAATACTAAATTTCACACACTGAAAACAAAGATCAGATGAATTCTGGGTGCCAAAAGGGTTTTCACTATGATTTTTCTCTGTGGGCTACAATTTTAGTTTGTCTATCCACATTTGGTGTAATTTAAAGAAGAAGGAATAAGTGAAAGATAAGGGATAAAAATTCATATTCAACTATAGGTTACTAAAGTTAGCAATGACCATGGTGTGTATCTGTTACCTGTATTACCTGAATTTTAATTATGATTGATAATAAGAGAGTTGATAAGAAGAGTTTTGGAAAGTCCTACAAAAAAAAAATACCTGTTATTTAGGCCAACAGTTCTCAATCTGGGTCTGTGAACTTTAATGAAAAATAAATATACAAATTCTATATACATATATATATATAAACATAGGCATTAATAATACATATGCATCAATGTATTTTTCACTAATCCTTAATTGAAAATGATCATTTCTTCCATTATGAATATACTCAGCAAATCATAGGAATGTTAGAAATCTTTGACTTTGTTCCCAATAGAAATCATGCATATTTTCTACCTCATTAAGTTGGTACAAATATCTCAAAACATTGTTTAAGTATATCACCACTGCAAAATTACTGTAGGTATTGATCTTGTTATTTGATGCATTAATAAAGAAGCAAACATATAACTATTATTATCTATGGCTGTGTAATAAATTACCCCTGGCCCAAATTAATGGCTTAAAAAATGAATACATATTATTTCACAGTGTCTGTGGGGTAGGAATCTTGCAAGACTTTGCTTGTGTATGTTGGTTAAGAGTCCTTTACCAGGCTGCAGTCATCTTGAAGTTCCACTGAGACAGAGTCTGCTTCTATGTGGTTGTGGGCAGGATTCAGTCCCTCACAGGTTGTTGGACTGGGTGCCCCAATTCCTAAGTGTCTGTTGACTGGAGACTTTGCTTTGTGTTTACTGTGAGGCCCTCTTCACAAGAGACGGCAGAGCATGACAGCTGTTTTCATCAGAGTGAGTAAGAAATGGAGCAAGAGAGGATGAACAAGATGTAACCCAATCATAGAGGTGATTCATTTTTGCTGTATTCTCCTTTGCAAAACCAAGTGACTAGGTCCAGTCCACACTTAAGGGGGTTGTGCAAGATAGGAATACCAGAAGGTGAGGATCATTAAGAGTCATCTTAGAAGCTACCTACATCAGAACTATATAAAAAACTCAGTTTTAGTATTTTAATAACTTTACATTAATGTAGTCAATTTTCTTTATATCCTAGGTAGCTTATTTTATGCATTTAAAAACGCTATTCTGAAAAAGAGTCCATAGATTTCACCAAACTTCCAAAAGGGCACTTGGCTCTAATTTGATTCAGGTCAGATATCTTCAACATCTAGGGGAATTTGTTAGGAATGCCTTCAGTTTAGAAACTAGCCTGCTCATGTTATCTTAGTCTGATACCTTAGACTAGTTCATATCTCTTAGTGCCATGAAAATAGCATGGCGCATTTGAAAACATAAGTTTGCTAGAGAATATCCCATAAACTGTTCTCAGTCCTCAGTTCAGTTCAGTTCAGTCACTCAGTCGTGTCCGACTCTTTGCATGAATTGCAGCACGCCAGGCCTCCCTGTCCATCACCAACTCCCAGAGTTCACTCAGACTCACGTCCATTGGGTCAGTGATGCCATCCAGCCATCTCATCCTCGGTCATCCCCTTCTCCTCCTGCCCTCAATCCCTCCCAGCATCAGAGTCTTTTCCAATGAGTCAACTCTTCACATGAAGTGGCCAAAGTACTGGTATTTCAGCTTTAGCATCATTCCCTCCAAAGAAATCCCAGGGCTGATCTCCTTCAGAATGGACTGGTTGGATTCCCTTGCAGTCCAAGGGACTCTCAAGAGTCTTCTCCAACACCACAGTTCAAAAGCATCAATTCTTCAGTGCTCAGCCTTCTTCAAAGTCCAGCTCTTACATCCATACATGACCACAGGAAAAACCATAGCCTTGACTAGATGGACCTTAGTCAGCAAAGTAATGTCTCTGCTTTTGAATATGTTCTCAGTCCTACTCACCTGAATTAATATGCGTGTGGTGGAGGGAGAGAGGTGTACAGCCCTCTGTCAAGCGTGTTTGATCACAATTAAACTTCTAATTCTTGCATATGGCAACTGTCATTTGAGCCTCAAAACCACCATGATATAGAAGGAACTGATTTCTCCAAGAACACACTAATTACCAGATCACATAGTGCTTTTTCCAACAATCAAGCTATGTATGAGAGAGAAGAGTGTAAAAAAAAAGCGAGAAGTGATGTTAAGATTCTTTCCTAAGTCTTTCCTATGTGTCACCTGCTCTGGGCAAAACTAAAGATAATGGTTGTCATCTCTGAATTACATTTTGTGCAAGCACAGCACTAGCTTTGTATATCGTCTTAAGAGTCTAAAGTAAATCCTATTTTATAAAATCTCCAATATTCAGATAGAAGATAATTTGTTAACGATCATTGGGGACAATTTTCTTATTTGATTTGCTCAATAAAAACTCAAATGCATCACCTTCCCAAAGCCATCCTTTCCGAGTCATAGTACAGGTGATTTTCCTCATAGTCCTCTGATCCTAAACAAGCAGCAGCTCAGTACCGTCAGTTATTTTAGATTTTCCAAGATGATGCAAGCAAATTTTTCATGAATGCTGCAGTTTTGGGGGTTTTTTTTGGGTAGCTTTTCGAAATGTGAATTCCTCTCAAGTCTCTGCAATCAAGTCATGCATGATGGAAAAGGAAAAGGGTCAAGGAACACTGACTTACTAACTAGTTAGGCAACAAGATCAGCCAATCCATTTTTGTTGACCACATTTTCCTACTCTGCAAAAGGTTCCAAAAGAATAATAGAAATGATCTCTAAGCTCTCTTTTATCTTTAACACTCACTTTGCATTGTGAAGCATCAAGAAAAACTCTGGCGACCTGTAGGACACGTGACCAATGTGGCAACACCCTGGGTCATTCAAGAGTGGCCTGAATAGCTTTCAGCAGAGAAGAGGGAGGTGAGGTGAGGCTGATGAGGAAGGGAGGCGGTCACTCTTGGAACAACTCTTTCAGGGCCAGTCAGGAATTCACCGGGCGCAGGTGGGTGGGGCGTGTGTGTGTTGGGGGGTGCCTGCGTTGACGACAGAAGGCTACTTCCGGCTGTGGTGCGTATGACGTCAGGGACCGGCCGAGCCTCCTAGAAGCGGAGGAGGAAGGGCTCGCGAGAGTTCAGGGAGGCCGCCCCGAGATTCCGGCGCCGCGGCGGCGGGTCCCACCTCCCGGGGGCGGGGCGAGGGCGGAGCGGGCAGAGGGAGCAGACGGTCGCCGGGCCGGCTGCGGTCCGTGCGGAGGCTGAGCCGGCCGCGGGCGCGACCGGAGGCAGGTGAGTGCGCTGATGCGGCGCTCCTTCGCGGAGGAGGCTAGGGGTACGGCTTACCTCTCCGGCCCCAACTCTGAGAGCCGGATCAGGAGATCTTATGTGTCTTAGGGTGTCCAGGGAAAGCCGGGCTGATTTCGAGGCTGGAAATATCTCCGGTGAAGCTCCGGTGACGGCCTTGGCCCTCTTGTTCCTTGGGGTGATACTGGCCCCGGGTGTCCGGAGAGGTGGCCTGTGGCCCGGGGAGGAGTCTTTGTCCTTCCAGGCTCCTTTGGCCTCTCCCCTCCGCGGTCCCGGAGCCCCGGGCTCTCTATCCCTGCCTGGGCTTCATAAACAATAACAAATGTCGTGGACCTTCCCCCGTACCTGCTCTCCCGTCCCGTGCCCCCCAGCCGATGCCAGCGAGGGGAAGGATTCTGGGCATGGCTCTTAGATTGTGGGGGCTGTTTGTGTACCATTCCTAAAAACTGATGCGTCAGATTCCTAAACATTTCTCAAATAGACACAGTAAAAGCCGTCCAGCTCCCAGAAGCCAAGGAGTGTTTAAAGCCGGTCTCTCAAAATCGGACCCTACCGGTGGAATCCTAGACCCTTCCTTTCACCATCATTTTCTCCCACTCCCTTTTTTTCACCTTTACTACGAGGGGACGAACGAGTGGTTGTTTGGTATGGGTAAAAATAGGGAAGGTTGTGTCCGATGGAGGAAGGAAACATTCCACCCTTAAAAGTTGCCAGGTAGAGAGCAAAAGAACTAACTTTATTTTCAAAATCGGTGGCCTCCCGTTTACTGATACTACTTTTGTTTTATGAGACTGCTTTTCGAATTGCGGATTTGGAGGAAAGACTTAAAAAGAAATGGGGCGGGGGCGGGGAGAGCTGGTGGGGCAGGGAGGAGGGGCTGGTCCAGAAAGTAGGATGCTTCTGTCCCTCCTGTCTGTTTCACGCAACTTGCGGTAAGTTTTGATAGAAGCCTTGCTTGGAAAAGATGGCCTGAGTATTAGCTTTAATACTACGAAAATCTGAGGAAACAGCTTTAAGTGTTTCAGTTATGCCTCCTAGTTGTAAGCTGGGAGTGAGACTTGGTCTTTCAGGGGCTGTGAGTGGGGGACAAGGTTAGGCCTTAATACTTGTCAGGTCTCCTTACTTTAAGCAGGGTTTATTGTTGTTTAAGCCCAGTTTTGCTTACTGAAGGCAGGTTTTTGAAAGTTCTTTGTCTCCGTCATAAATGTATGTAAGATACTGGAAGCCTCTTTGTGTTTGGTTTTGCTTTGTATGCCTCAGGATATATAAAACAGTTAAGTTTATTATACTGTCTATCCAGTAGCTGAGAGGTATTGTATGCGAATTGACCGTTCTTGTGACTGTGTGAAGGGAGAGAAATTCGTCCAAAATAGGGTGTTAAATTACGATGACGTTTGTTCATTGCATAGAATCGTCAAAGTACCTTTCTGTGGAAGATTCTGATCTCAGAGAAAGTACAATGGATAAAAAAAAAATTTTTTTTTGTTTGTTTAATCTGGCTTAGCATTTATGGTGTTCTCCTTGTTAAGATGGCTAATAACATTCCCCATTTACTTGGGATGTGTTTAGAATGGGAAACAAATTGAGTGTTGTCTTTGTAATCCTTTGGAAGCCCCTGCCCCTGGGGAATGAAAAAAAAGTTAGATGAACCACAGTAAATGAGTGCAATTCTTCTTTAGCCTTTTGTTTTTGAGTTTCATGTTAAATAAATCACAGAATGGAGACCAGAAATATTTGTGCAAATAAGGTGTCCTCAGCAGTTTTTATGCTGAAAAAATTAATTTCTAAAGGTAACACGCTATAAAATCAAAGGAAGAATCATAGTTTTGTAGAAAGGGATAATAAAGCAGCAGCCTCAATTCAGCCATTTGTTCTCAGGAAAGTTCTGTCCTCTCAAAGTTAGGGCTGCAGCATCATGTTAGCAAAGTTGGATAACACTTTAGATAGTGTTTTCCCGGTGATCTGGGATAAGTTGGAGGCTCTTTTGCATGTGTGTGGCACTTTTTGAGAGATGGAAAAGGGCACAAATCAAAGCCAGAAAATTTTGCATCTCAGTGTAATGTGAAAATGATTTTATTTTACATAAACAATGGAAGGTGAATTAGGCAAGCATATTGTCATCTAGCAACCCCAAGATTATGTTAAAATTACAGATGGGTAAGTTATGATTAGGTTGACTTGACATATGTGGAAATTATGCTACTGTATTTTTATATTAAAAATACCATAGACTTTTTGAATGAAATAATGAGAGAGCTTTTAAAGCATAATAAATTTTTAAAATTAATTTAAAAAGATAACCTTGGTCAGTAGTTAAAAGATATTAAGTGAATTCTTCTTCCTCACCTCCCAAACTTTTGTTTAAGTCTTAAGAGAGTGTTTACCTAGGTATGTCCGGTACTGATGTGTGCTAATTACATAAAGCTCCTTTCTCCAGGTAAATGTTTTGTAATTGATTGACACAGTATTATTGTTTAGAACCTTTAGAGAAAGGAAACTGAAGAGCAACAATGAGTAGTATTTGCTGCCCTGTGCACTCAGATGAACTGTGGTCTTTTTCTTCAACCTGATGGGAAGAAGATATTCCCAAATAACTATAATATACAATCCATTTTGTGGGGAAGCCCAGGAGGAAGGAGTTAAATTTTACTAGACCAATTAAAGAAGGCTTTAATCAGGGAAAGGCATTTGTGTAGATGATTGAGATGATCTAGTCATATGATAATCATCATAAGCAAATACTTTATATAATGCTGCTTGCTCCTAAGCTGTTACCGTGCTAATCTACCTTGGTTTAATCCTTCCAGCAACTGTGGAGTGGGTGTTCTTATTCCCATTTTGCAGACAGAGTAATTGAGGTATCTAGAAAATGGTAAAGCAGAGGTTCCCAGCCAAGAATTCTGACTTGTATCCCTGTGCTTAACCAGTCTCCTTGATTTTTCTCCCACTTTTGATGATGTTGGTTTGGGAAAATACGTTCATCTGACACCTAAATTTAGGGATCTGTTTTCTAGAAAGAGCTCCAAAATGGTGAAAACCTAGGTAAATACGTTATTTTTGGCATGTTAGATACTGACTCCATTTTTAGAAATTGCTCTTGGTGCACATTAAGTGTAATCCTTGAGTGGGGTTTTGATAAATTTGATTCATTACCTAGTAGCAGTACCCACAAGGTTTACAAGAGAGAAGTCGTAACTATGTTAATTCCTTTGCCTAGTGGAATGTTTGAATCATTGTATATTTTGGCTTGTAATTTTTTAAACCACTTGGCACTGGGTATTTTTTGGATTGAATTGGGAAGTTGGAATTTAGTTAATTATTGAACATCAGTCTCAGCAGCCCTTTTTATTTTCACAACAGTTAAATTTATAATCAGTGAATCTGGATAGTGTTGAACACTTAAATCTGTGTTTTGAATACTGTTGTACATGTATAAAATGAGAGAAGTTCAGTCACTGATACTTTTATGTTAGGGCAACTTTGAAAGCTCTTTGGGGTTGTGAAATAAAAGGTACTCTAGAATTGCACTGGGCCCAGTACAAGCCTACTTGGTAAATGTGTCTTTGTTGAATGAATGGTCCAACTGATTTTATTTATGAAGTTTCAGGAGTGGTTTGCACTTGTTGGTTAGGTATTGAAGTAAATTTAAATTGGATTTAAAGATAAGGGAAAAAAATTATCATTAGATCATACTAACCATATGGATACTTAGCTATCCTTTCCTCCCAGCAAGATGCAGACCTTTGTCAGAGCCCTTATCAGCTGTACTCGTAGTATTAAGTAGAGCTCTAGGGGCACAGTTTTTATGAATGAATATAAGTATCCTCTCCTTGTGTGAGTGTGGTAGATTGTAGGAAACCTTGACAAGCTTAAAACCTAATGGGAAAAAGTGGCAGAACAAAATCCAGGATTTAGAGCCCAATGTTTTTATATTATTACAGTAAGACACAAATTGCAAAGCAGATAAAAAAAATGTTTTTCCACATGAATTAGTAGTAATGGCATATTATTTCCATTTATCACCACCTGATTGACAAAATTTTGGGGATCTTCAGCCCATAATTTCAGGGAGATGCTTTTAAGTCTACTCTGCTTTGTTATTAAAAAAGAAAAATTACACATTCCTTTAAGTCCAGGTTTTATTTTGAAAGGTTATTCTCAGTAAGGAGGAATGTGAGTTGGGCAAACTAAAAGGAAACCAGACATACCCTCACCTCCTTAGCAGTTACAGGTCAGATAGTGAGTTGACCGTTCATGTTGATGTTGTGTAAATTCAGAAAGGCCTCGAACTTTGGCAGTTTGTCTGTGGCTTATGACAGTAGTGTTTGTACTGTGTTCAGCTTTTAAATTTTTAAACAAGCTCTTTGCCTTCCCCTGAATTAACCCTAGACAGGTTGACAACCCAAGTGGGTGTTGATTCTCTGGCCACCCATATGGAACGTTTCCTGTTTTCCTGGTCTTTTGCTGACTCTTACTGGTTCCATAGGGCTTCCCATATTGCTCAGTGGTAAAGAATCTGCCTGCAGTGCAGGAGACGTGGGTTTCATTCCTGAGTTGGGAAGATCCCTTGAAGAAAGGAATGGCTACCCATTCCAGCCCATTCCAGTATTCTTGCCTGGAGAATTCCATGGACAGAAGAGGAGTCTGGTGGGCTATAGTCCATGGAGTCACAAACAGATACAGCTGAGTGGCTAACACTTTCACTTACTTTCACATCAAATCTCTGATTGGTGACATGGGTCTTAATATCCATGGGTACAGACTTTTCACATGTTAGAGTGTTTAAGGCACTGAGCTCATATGCAAAGGCAGTGTTCATTGTTTTTCACCTTTTACAATTATTTGCTGTCTCTTCATCTGCTTCAGGAGGGGATTCGATTCCTCTTCCTAATTTTAGGACACTTTTACTGTTTTTGCAGTTATCAAATATGATGGTGTTAATAATGATTTCCCAGGTGACCCTACTGGTAAAGAGTCTACTTGCCAATGCAGGAGATGCAAGAGATGCGAGTTCAACGCCTGGGTCAGAAAGATCCCCTGGAGGAGGAAATGGCAACCCACTTCAGTATTCCTCCCTGGAAAAATCCTATAGACAGAGAAGGCCGATGGGCTACAGTCCATGGGGTTGCATAGAGTTGGACATGACTGAGCTACTGAGTGCATGCATGTACACGCACACGTGCACACACACACACACACACACACACACACACACAGCATATCAAAATCAATCACAGACACAGCCAGTTGCCCAGAATAAAAAACAAGACGGCAGAAACTGAAATGATGCTACACGATACTGATCCCATCCACTTTGGGTCAGCAGAGTTGTGGTAGCTTTGCTACGGAGCCTCACTTTCCTTCTATCTATGAATATTTGGAAAATTGAAAGTTGTACATCACTAAGCACTTTTTTTGTGTCCTGTTCTCCTTCTATACAGTCATTGCTCTTCAGCTTTTATGATTTGGAGATTTTGGCTACTCTTCTCTAGATTCTTCAGCAGTCCTGGAAGCACAGTAAGTAATTTGTGTATTTAATACGAAAAATGCTTTGTGGTAATCCATGTTTCCCAAATGTTGTTGCCCAGCAGTGGAATATAGACTTAGCCCTCTGTATTTCATCTTCACCGCTGACATGTTCTTGGCACCTTTTTCTTCCTGAATGTCACCAGTCAGGGTACAGGTCTAGTAATAATTTTACCAACAACAGTAATCATTTATTTGCTTAATTACTATGTACCCGATATAGTACTGAGTACTTTATATAAATATTATCTCATTTAATCCCACAGCAACTGTCTGAGCTGTTATCTCTAGTTACGGACAAGGAAACTGGAGCCTAGTGGGGTGAAGGGACCAGGGCCACGGAGTGGCTGAGTAGATAGTTAAGTGGCAGGGCTAGAAACTGATCTCTGAGATCCAGGGTTGCCTTCTCTTATATTGCTTTATTTTATTACAAAAAACTTCTCCTGTGCTATTTAATTTACCTCCTCCTTCTAGTCTCAATTGAATTTTGTTTCCTTTACTCTCCGCCCTCCTTTTTTTAGGAGTTATTTACATTTTTGATATAGAACATAAATCGTTTGGGGAAAGTATACAGAAATAACTTCAGCTCTGCTCAGATTTCTTATAAAGGGGGACCTGCTCTTGGCCAGAGCTAACTATAAGAAGAATACTAGTAACACCTTAGTTTGTATTGTGCTTTAGAGTCTTATAAAGCATTTTTAGATATTTTCTTGGTTAATCCTCAAAGAAAACTTAAATTTGGTGTCTTTAGAGTAAAAGCTGTCAAAGGTAATTTGCTAAGGCTTCTACAAAGTTAGTTGATGAGACAGTTTTGGGCCTCAGCAGATTTAATGCTGAAATAAATGATGTGATCAAATGTTCTGATTTCACGCCAGTTGGGAGCAGATTATCATTGTAGCACAGAATTTTCCTAAAGGGTCTTATAGTTTTGAACTTTCTTGATCAAAATTGAGAAATTGGAATTTTAGTTTTGCATTTTGAGTCATAAACTGTTTTAAGTCCTCAATTCTTACAGTTCAGGTGAGTGACAGTTAAGTTTCTATCTGCCCCATCCTGCACACAGCTGTTGGATTTAACTAGATTAATTATGATGAAGGAATGGGTGGAGGGAGGATAAATATTGTTTCAAAAGTGAAATTAAAGAACAAGGGCTTGGTGAGGAGTCTTCTAGTAGCTTTGTTTTAGGAAACCGATTATAAGCTTTAAAGGATGGACAGGCTGCAGGTATTCACCTATGGAGTCTGAGTGATCAGAGAGTTTATTGAATGATCCATTTTTGAAATACTATCTTGTGCCTGTATCTTGCTTTATTAAATTTAGTGTCTGCCCAGCTGTGGACATTTTTACTTAGCTGAGCACTTGTCGTTGACTTGCCCCCATTACGGAAACGCCGTAACATGTTTGCACTTTATAATGATTCTGTATGTGTAAGCAGGGGCTGACTTTAGAGACTGGGGAGTTGCCTTTTGTGGTGTTTTTACAGTAGTGATCCATTGCATTTGGACACATCTTTCAAATCTGGTTGAGGATGTTCTCCTTATGTTCACTGTTACTTTGCCAAACAGAATAGACTTTCTATTTTGGTAGCAAGAGTGGAAAAATTTCAGTCTTGAATTGTGTGTATTATTTGACCCACGGATATTCTTAATATTGGCAAATCCTCAAGGAATCACAGACTCATAATATTTTCACGAGCTTAATCATCACAGTTCAACATTTATCAACTATAATCTGGACACTTTTATTAGGTACCGTGACAAAATAGAGACAAGTGAAAGGGATTGCCCTTCTATTTAGGAAGGTTCAATCCAGTAAGAGACATAATGTATGAGTACAAATAAGTGTAAATCAAGCAGAAAGTGATAAGCAAGTAACAGGGTACTGGGAAACAGAAGGAGAAAAGAGTGCTTCTGGCTGGAGAGATTAGGATGGCTTCCTATATAAAGTGAAATAGAAATTGTCCATTTATGAGTGAAAGACATGCCAGGGGAGGGATTAGCATGAGTTTGAAATATTTCTATAACACCTGATGAGTTTTGTGTTAATTATTTACTTCTTTCTCTGCCCTTTTGGATTTTAGTCCATTCAGCTTAGAGAACAGGTGTTTTTCAGCTTTTCATTCTCTGCATCATCAACTGTTCAACCTGGTACATTTAATTAAAGTTCTACTTTAGTAAGATTACAGAGGCAGTAGTGTATATGGGACGGATTCAAGGGAAGATGGACTGGAAATGGAAAGACCGAGGAAGAGGCTGGTTTAAAGAATCTAAGGTATTTCCCTCATGCTCAGTTGTGTCTGACTCGTTCATGACCCCACAGATTGTAGCCCACCCACTGGGATCCTCTGTCCATGGCATTTTCCAGGCAAGAATACTGGAGTGAGTTGCGTTTCCTTCTCCAAAAGGATTGATAGTGAAATTTGAAACCTGGTGAGAATAAATAAATTTATATTAAAAAAAATAAAGAAACCTGGTGGGATTGGAAAGGAGAGACTTGGATGGGTGAGTGTTGGCCCTTCATGTTGAGACATAGGGAGTTCTTTGCCTCTGTGATAACATGTGAGGTCTGTGTCCTGTTCCAGGAGATGCAGTGATGGAAAGACGAGTTGTGCCCTCAGAAGGCAGGCAGGCAACTGCTGAGCTACCTCAAGGTTTAGAGATAATTACAATAGCATATAGCTGCTGTAATGAAGGAGCACTCAGGAAGAAAGGAGAAGGAGCACCTGTTTGGGAGAATCAGAGGTTTCCAGAGAAGGGGTGGTGTTGGAGCTTAGACTTGAAGGGTGAGTAGGAGTTTTTCTGGCCAAGAAGCAGGAGGAAGATATAACAGCACAGAATGTGAGAGATGGTTTGGGGATTACTTTAGCGTTGGGACAAGAGGCTAGGTAAGATAAATGAACTTGTCCTGGCAAAATAACTTTGTTTGCTGTGTTTTTCCACATTTAGTTTCTTTAGCTTCAGCACTCTGAACTTTTGTAAGGAAGTGTTTCTGTTGCCTCTTATAGCCTCCTGGAAGCACCTCTGCTGTGTTTCCCAAATCGTCTGCCAGGGATACATTGTCTCTTGCTTCCATTTTGTGAAATTAAACAGAAAAGGTAATGATACCATTAGCCAGAGAGGAAAAAAATCCTAAAACCCTTTCTTTTGATGAATGCCTGGAGCAAGTAAGCTTGTTGTATGAGAGTGCAGCCTCAGAACACAGCTTCAAGAACACCTGACTTGAGAGGAACATAATTATTTACCTTCCCCATAAAGTTTTATGGTGCCCCTAGAACTTTCCCAGAATTGTAATATCTAGTGCTGAAGTCCTTTTATTCTGGATCTAGCCTTGATTTTTTTTCCCCTCATCTTCTCTACTTTAATGCTTATTGTGTTGTAATTACTTAGTAGGATTCTAAACTTCAAATGAGTCAACTGTTACCTCTAGTTTATCCTGTTTCTCTCTGTTTTGCTCATTTAGAAACCTGTATTTGCAAGTCATGGTTCTGAGCCTCCCCATTAGACTGCTGGAGCTAAAAAGCACTTGTGGTTTCTTTCCACAAAAGTTTATTTGCTGGAGCCATTTGTTTTCCTGTCCTGTGGATTGGGTCACTGACACAGAATATAGTTAAATTCTTTTTTAAGGACAACCAAAAAGTTCATTGTAGACTCCAGTTAGATTTATACCCACTGTATTTCTAGGTGGGGGGTTGAGGGGGTGGCAGCTGTGTTAGCTTTACTGCCATTAGTGGTAATAAAAGTTTATGGGTACTGCCAGGAAGAAAGC
Organism: Madoqua kirkii; assembly: GCA_006408675.1. Classification (NCBI taxonomy): domain Eukaryota; kingdom Metazoa; phylum Chordata; class Mammalia; order Artiodactyla; family Bovidae; genus Madoqua; species Madoqua kirkii. The sequence goes on along the minus strand of SJYC01056056.1, from coordinate 45,745 downwards.
GAAAGACAAGGGCACGAGAAGAAAGAGAAGGCTTGCAAAGGGGCAGGACAGGTGTTGACTTGGGGGAAGGAGAAAGGTGCACATGGTTGAAAGAGGTTGAATATCTCTGACACCTGTTCCAAGTGTCTCTGGGTAGAACCAGTGTCATCTTTTAAGGTGAAATTTTAGTCCTCTCTAAAAATACCCTGGGTATATTGTTGTGCCAAAAACGACAGTTTGTTTTGATCAAACAATTCTGGATTTAATTTTTTTAAATGTGTTTATATACCTGTGTCTCTGTGTTTTTAGAACTGAGCAGAAAGGGAAACAAAAGCCAATACACTTTAAATATTAGTGGAAATTATAGCTACGTTTCAGAACACCTTTAAGACTTAAAACCATAGGTTAAGTCTAGCCCCAGTCAGGCAAAGGGAGACAGAAAGGGAAAGGAAGAATAAGTAGGCACATGTGTTGGGGCAAAACTACATCCTGATAGCAACCGTGTAACAGGACACATAGAGGGGAACGTAGAACAAGAAGTCAAGTAAGAACCTGTGCTTGCCTGTCTTGGTCAATCAGGGACGCCTTCCCTTTATGGGGACATTATCAAACAAGAAACTTTAGTTCCTCAAAGTGTTTTTTCATCCTGGACAAACATGGCCAAAGAATTAAAATAAGTATGGGAAAAAAAGTATGATTTTAGTTTTTCTGTAGTGGTAATTAAAAGTTTCCTCAGATTGTAAGAAATAATAGATTGAATTAAAGTCTTTGACTCATTTTCAGAGTTGAAAGATCCTGTAGAGGTCAGATAGTCCATTTCTGTGCTATGAATTCCCCCTAATCCTTGGTAAGTGGGTGTTTAATCTGTGCCTAAATATTTCAGTTCCTTGCAAAGAAAAGAAACTTAACAGATCATGAAATCGCTGACTTTCATTGTCTTGAGTAGTTGGTGTTTTCCAGCTTTCTGTCCCCAACCCTCTGCTTACTTCTCACACTCTGGAGTCTGGATGATCTCATAGGCTCTGATGCTTCCTTCAGTGACTACTCTGTGATGATGACTTTCAAACCAGACCCCTTTTCTGAGCTTGAGACTCCATGGTTCATCTCTTTCGTGGACATCACCACCTGGGTGTTTTCCCACAAGACTGAGTGCTATCTTCTCCTTCCCGGAATCTGTCTCAGGTTCTTACCTCCTCCAGTACACAGTGTTATTCTCTTTGGCTGTCCCAGCCGTAAAGCTGGAAATCATCCTTGACTCTCCTCTTGTTTATCGCTCATATAAACTCTTAGTTGCAGCATGTAGGATCTAGTTCCCTTTCAGGGATCAAACTTGGGCCCCTGGAACTGGAAACATGGAGTCTGAGCCCCTAGACCACCAGGGAAGTCCCCATCTTGGCTCTTTCTACAGTGTCAGTATCTTCATGTGGACTCCAAATAATTGAAATAACAGTCTTTTTCTGCTACCAGCCTTGTGCTCTTCCAACCCATTTTATGTGTGGTTGCCAGAAGGGTTCTCCTCAAACAGAAATCTGATTATGTAACTCCCAGCAGTTAGTTTCCAGTGCTTCTCCGTCATCTCCACCAGATTCCTTACCATGGCCTGTGACCTGAGTCCCTTCAAGAAGTGGTGCCCTTTTGCTTTTCTAGCCTTCTCTTTCATTACCCCCTCTACTCACCTCTGCAGCTTTCTCTGACCTTGAATCTTACAGCTTCTTTCTGGAATTCCTTTTCCCATACTCTTCTGGGTAACTTCTGTGCTTTCTTTCATACCCTGCTTAGGTATCTCTACTTTTGAGGATGCCTTCCTTGATCTTGTTCAGAGTTAGGTACCCCTCCTTTGCATTCCCACAACATCTTGTAATACAATACAATCATAGCTAACATTGTGAACATTTCCCATGTGTCTAGACTTACTGAACCATGCCTGTGCCAGGCATGGGACAGTATAAATTGAAAAACTCTTCATTACACAGATTTCAACTGATTCTCATCACAGAGTTAGAGATAATTTTATATCACTGAAAGAATGATGAAGGAAATGGCAACCCACTCCAGTATGCTTTCCTGGGAAATCCCATGGACAGGAGCCTGGCAGGCTACAGTCCATGGGATCGCAAAGAGTCAGACACGACTTAACAACTAAACAACAGGAAGAGTGACGACTGAGGACAGCTGTCTCTATTGTCTATGTCTCAAGATAAGCATGTTTATTTAATTTGTTCAAATATCAGGGATTTCAGACTTTTTACTTTCCTGACTACCCTCTTCCACATGTGGTATATTTTGTTAGTTTTCTCTCTTAAAATGTGTAGTTCAGTTTTAGATAAAATACAGTTGTCATAGAGAGAAACAGGACTTCACAGATTTATGGTATCTGGATATAGAATGACACAGCTTAATGTATAGACTTGGTTTTCCAGTTCCATAAATGTGAATTTGTGTGTATGTGTGTGTCCAGAAATATTTGGGGTTATGGAATCTCCTTATATTTAGCAAGTGACCAGGAGACTGACAGAGAAACAAGACGTCAACTAATGAATTTATCAATATCACTGTGAGTAGAAAGGAAACTTCATAATTTGGTCAGCGCATTGTCACCCCAGTAGGACAGTCTGCATGGGAAGTGGTTAATTCTAATCAAAATAGGTCATCTTAATGAGGAGTGTCACTGAGCCAGGAGAGTTAATGGAGCCTCTTTTTAATAAGGATACACCTACCAGCAGTGCTCTGACATAGTTAGCCATCTCTGTTTCAGACAGTGTTGGGGAATACAGGCAAAATCTGGGTTGTTAAGCTCCTGTCCCCACCCCCAACAGATTAATGTAACATTCTTCTCTTAACTGTCTCACCAGGTGGTGCTAGTGGTAAGGAATCCACCCGTCAGTACAGGAGACACAAGACATGCAGGTTTGAGCCCTGGGTCGGGAAGATCCCCTGAAGTAGGAAATGGCTCCCTACTCCAGAATTCTTGCCTGGAAAATTGCATGGGTAGAGGAGCCTGATGGGCTGCAGTCCATGGGGCCACAAAGAGTTGGACATGACTGTGTGACTGAGCACAGTGTGACTGTGTGACTGTTAATACAGTCTTTCCTTTAGCCAGACAAAAACACAATTGACAATATTTCAGCTTTCTTAATTCACATTCTGTTATAATCCAGCCTCCCAGAAAGTACACCCTGCTCACTTTTGATTGGGTTTGAGTGTTCTCAAATATTTTCAATTATACTTTCTCTTGGAATTACTTATGTTGATAGTCATTTCAAATTCTTTTGGTTCATGCTGTTATTACTTCCAGAGGGTGACTTAATTTTCAAATTGTGAGGACGTTTTACTTTGTCCTTTTGTACTTACTATAGCACATTGCCAACTATTGAAAACTTCTCCAGGTCAGAACCAAGTGATACAGCCTCGTATGCGGCATTCATCTTGCTTGTTTCTAATCTATGTCTATTAACTCAGCCTAAAATTGAGATCATGTAAATTTGAGAACAGTTTTTCTATACTTTTAATTTGTGTCAAGCTTTATTCAGCAAAATCTTTAGTTGTTCCTTATGTATATAATGGTTTATCACAATTTATACTTAGCATTTGTTTTTGAATCCAAATATAATTTTTACCTTCTTTCTATTAAATTTCATTTGTTAAAGTTCAATTCAGTTGAGTTGCTCAGTTGTGTCCAACTTTTTGCAACCACGTGAATCGCAGCACGCCAGGCCTCCCTGTCCATCACCAACTCCCGGAGTTCACTCAGACTCACGTCCATCGAGTCAGTGATGCCATCCAGCCATCTCATCCTCTGTCGTCCCCTTCTCCTCCTGCCCCCAATCCCTCCCAGGATCAAAGTCTTCTCCAATGAGTCAACTCTTTGCATGAAGAGGCCAGAGTACTGGAGTTTCAGCCTTAGCATCATTCCTTCCAAAGAAATCCCAGGGCTGATCTCCTTCAGATCAGCCTGATCTGAATGGACTGGTTGGATCTCCTTGCAGTCCAAGGGACTCTCAAGAGTCTTCTCCAACACCACTGTTCAAACGCATCAATTCTTTGGCGCTCAGCCTTCTTCACAGCCCAACTCTCACATACATACATGACTACTGGAAAAACCATAGCCTTGACTAGATGCGACCTTAGTCGGCAAAGTAATATCTCTGCTTTTGAATATGCTATCTAGGTTGATCATAACTTTTCTTCCAAGGAATAAGCGTCTTCTGATTTCATGGCTGCAGTCACCATCTGCAGTGATTTTGGAGCCCAAGAAAATAAAGTCTGACACTGTTTCCACTGTTTCCCCATCTATTTGCCATGAAGTGATGGGACTGGATGCCATGATCTTCATTTTCTGAATGCTGAGCTTTAAGCCAACTTTTTCACTCTCCACTTTCACTTTCATCAAGAGGCTTTTTAGCTCCTCCTCACTTTACCTTCTGTAAAAATTAATTTGGATTCTGACTCTGCTGTCCTTCTCTTGGTTATTCTCTAGGATCTATTCATCCTCACGTTTTGGTAAGAGTGTCCTTAAAAGCTTTATCTGGTTCATTGTTAGTATAACTGCTGAAGCCCCATAAGTCTTGTATAGAACTTGCCTATGAGCATTCTGAGTTTTGTTGCTTTATAAACACATCTCAGCCCATGTTTCATCTCTTTCTCCCTTACCCCTCTAAAAAGACTTGGAGAGTGAACCTTGTTAAATACCTTTCAAAGAGTCACATAGGTTGTTTGCCTTGTAGATTTGCCAAGAAAAGAAGTAGAGTTACTGGGCAAGACTTGTTCCTCCTGAATCCATGTGGATTTTTAGTGACCATCCATCTTTGTTCGAAAACCATCTGCTTTATGATCTTTTTTTGAATATTCTTCAAGCTGGGTGATAAGCATAACATTAATGTTGATGTTACTGTTTCATCATATCCATGCTCTTTGGTAATGTTCATGTTAGTATTTTGTAATGTTCATGCTCTTTCCTCATTTTGGAGGATTGGGAGGCCTGTATTCTGTCTTTTAGCAGAGCTCTCAGCTCTCCATAATCCATCAAAGAGTACTTGTCCTCAGCACAGTTTGCAGGCAAGTTCCTGGTGTGTGACCTTATCAGCTGGCTGAGTCAGAAGACCTGCAAGGCACTGGGGGCAGCTCTTTTGTGGCCCCTGCCGTCTTGGGCTTTGGTTCCCTCACCCCACGGACTCCACTTCCGGCCCTCATCCTGAGGAGGAGACCAAGGAAGGAGGCCGAGTTCAAGTGGGGGATGCACACTGGACAGAGAGTCTTTAAAGTAGGGGCTGGACCTACCTCTCAAGGATGTTGTAAAATAGAAACATGTAAACTGTAAGGTGGTATTCAAGTGTAAAAATTTCAAAAAGCAACATAAAAGTAGAGGTCATTCTTTTTTCCCTGTCACGTGTTAACTACACCATTCACTTTAACCAGTGTACCCAGGCCTTTTGCAGATTTTCTCTCCTGGACATAAATTCGGAAGCCCGTTTGGTAGCCCTTGATGGTTTTCTTAAGCTCAGCTCACCGTGGGCTTTTTGCTTCCTGATGTCACCCTGAGCTGCTTCTCCAGGCGTCCATGTTATGTGCTGTCTTTTATCTGTGTCTTTTAAAGCCTCAGCTCATTGGAGAGCTCTGTGTGCAGCTAGGCTTTCAGACTCTTCTCCTTGCCTGTGTTGCACATTATAACCAGAATTTCTTTTTTTTTTTTGATACCAAATCATTTAAGTTGTACTTTTTTCTGTGTGACTAGAGTGAACTGGGGCATGCTGTTTGATTCTCTCTCTTTCCACATGTCTTTCTCACTTATCTTCTTTTTTTAGTTCTCTCACTTTGTCTCAGCCTTCTTCCCTAGATTTTTCTAGTGATGTAGCTTCAAGAATTATTTACTCTAAAACGCAGAAGTTTAAACCTGTTATTTTATCAAGTCCTGTGTGGATATATGAAACATCTTCCTAGTTATTCTTTTAAATTCATTTTCAGTTTATAATTTACTTTCAATCATGTCTGACTCTTTGCAACCGCCTGGACCATAGCCCACCACACTCCTCTGTCCTCGGGAATTCTCCAGGCAAGAATACTGAAGTAGGTTGCCATGCCCTCCTCCAGAGGATCTTCCCAACCCAGATGCCGAACCCAGGTCTCCTGCGTTGCTGGCAGATTCTTTACTGTCTGAGTCACTGCTGCTGCTGCTGCTAAGTCGCTTCAGTCGTGTCTGACTCTGTGCGACCCCATAGACGGCAGCCCACTAGGCTCCTCTGTCCCTGGGATTCTCCAGGCAAGAGTACTGGAGTGGGTTACCATGGCCTTCTCCGTCTGAGCCACTAGGGAAACCCAAATTTTCTTTTCAACCAAATTTGAAATGTTCACTGTCTCCAGTGCAGTAATCATGTTTTCTACTTCCTTTGTATTTTCCTTGTGCCTACATGCTTGGTGGTGTCTGACTCTGCGACCCTATAAACTGTAGCCCACCAGGCTCCTCTGTCCATGGGATTCTCCAGGCAGGAAAACTGGAGTGGGTTGCCATGCTCTCCTCTAGGCAATCTTCCTGACCCAGGGATTGAACTCTCATCTCTCACAGCTTCTGCATTGCAGGCAGATTCTTTATCACTTTGCTACTGGGGAAGTCCCATTACCTGGCCCATAGTAGATGCTCAGTAAATATTTGTGGGATTAATTAATCAAGTATAGTTTAGCTAGAATTCTGTTCTTGAGAACTTCTAAAAACATGTGATGCATCTTCCCTTTTAGAGTCTCAACAGGGTTTACTTTCCTTTCCTCTGAAGTTTTTGTAATTTCTGCTGCTGCTGCTAAGCATGTCCCACATTCCTGTCCCCAGCAATTGTAGCCAACTTGAGTGTTACTCTCAGGTTTTCCAATTAACCATTGCTCTTCAGTCAGCTGATTTATTCCAGTAGTTGTATTCCTATCCAGAATGTTTCTTTCCCTATGTGAGAGATGGAGGTTAAGCAAGGCATTATCAGGTGCCTTGAGTTTTAGCTGTAGGAGAGCTCTAGCAAATATCCCAAAGGTTGAAGTCCCCATTACAGCTTGGGTTCTTTCTGTGTCAGCTTCAACCTCTAACATAATCCAGACCAGCAGTTCTTTATGTTTCTAAGTCCCATCCCTTCAAAGCTCACTGATGCTTAGTGGTATTATAACTTATTTTTAGCTTATTTTTATAATGCCAATTTTCTTTATTTAATCCCGTATTCTGGACATAGGTTTGCAGGGATCTAAGGCTGCATTGTTGCTCACACCTTTCCCATTTCTTCTTCTGCAGTAAATAACTTGCTAGACCATTCTCACTACTGTCATTTCTTTAAGGAGAGCCTGACCAGCTGCTTTCATTATCGCAGTAATATCTGAACTTTTTCTCTTTTTCCACTTTAAGCTTAAAGTCCACTTGATCAGTAAGTCAAAATTACATAGTAACTTCTGAGAATATGTTCAGAGGAAACAAAAACACTAACTGGGGAAGATATCTGTACCTCCATGTTCATAGCAGCATTATTTACACTAGCCAAGATATGGAAATGACCTAAGTGTCCATCAGTGAGTGAACAGATGAAGAACTTATGCACACACACATATACATACACACTTGAGACAGGTTCAGAAAAGTGAAACATAGATGAGGTTGGAGAAATCGAGAAAAGCTTTGTAGAAGAGGGGAAATCCATTAGGCTTTCAAAATAAAAGTGCAGATGAAAGGAAGGGCCTTTTTTATGTTTAGATTTTCCGAGCTTGGTGGTAAGATTGATTATGGCATGTCTCTTAGTTGATGAGGGGTGAGACTGGCAAATAATGGAAAATAGAGTTAAGTAGTTAGGGTGGAGCCAAATTATGGGGTTTAATAAAAGCCAGGCAAAGAATTTAAGATTGGAATGGAAAAAAGGAGACAGCGTCGAAGTTTTTGAGCCTCCAAATGACATCATCTAAATTCTGTATACAGAGCCGTGATTTAGAGAAGGGTGAGATGGCCTCGGGAAGACCCGCTTAAACGCTGGTACCGGCACGTAGGGCTTCCCAGGTGGCACTAGTGGCAAAGGACCCACTTGCCAGTGCAGGAGATGTAAGAGACATAGGTTTGATCTCTGGATCGGGAAGATCCCGTGGAGGAAGGCACGGCAACGCACTCTAGTAGTCTTGCCTGGAGAATCCCTTGGACAGAGGAGCCTGGTGGGCTACAGTCGATGGGGTCGGAGCGACCAGCAGGCACACACGCACCGTTATATTGCTGACAGTGTGGTCAGGGCCTGGACTACCCAGAGGCAGAAGTATGGGTGAGGAGTAAGATGTGATGGGGAGAGATTTCAGCAGATTTTATTAAGGAACCTGAAATGGGAAAGGGAGAGGTAAATGAAGGCTGCTTTCCAAGATTCTGATTGGGAGAAAGGTTAGTGCCATGGCTAGAAATGGGGTTGTTAGCAGACTGGCTGTGGGGGAAGAGTTACACATTTACTTCCAACATAATTAAATGTAAGTTTTTTGTAAGATGTTTAAGTTGAAAGGAAGAAGTAAGAAGTAGGAATGAAGAGATAAGGTGTGTTACTCATCCTTGTGGAGTATGGCTTACAGGCATAAGGAAGGATGACTTCTCTCCCTGAAAGTTCAGAGACAGAGCCAAGAGCTGGCATTCATGGATGGCTTCTTAAAGATAAATCTGGAGAGATTCTGGTATTTATGTTGATTGAAATTACTTTGAAATAATCCCTGCCTTGATGATAAAAGACATGTAGTGATATTCAGGAAATTAGAAAGTTGAAAAAGTATCAAGTTTTCAGTTACCTTTGAAAAGATAGCAGAGAAAAAATAGATAATTATTGGTGACTTTCTGGCTTTCTCTTATGTATCTAGAAGGGTAGGAAATGTATACATATATATAAGTATACATGTGATACACATATGTATGTGTGATCATACACTACATACACTTACTTTCACAGCCTGCGTTTTTCATTTAATGTTGCACCGTAATCATTTTTCTATGTCTTGAATTACTGCTTAAAAGTACTATTCTTTAAAAACAATATTTTCCCCATCATTTAAATTTATAATTGTTTAATCAGCAGCTTTATTGTTGAACACTTAGATTGCTTTGAAATTTTTTGCTCTGTTAATAATACTATAGTAAACTTTGATGAAATATATATTATTCAGCTGTTACTTAAATATGAGCTCTCTGAAAGCAAAGACCTCCGTATCCCTAGGACTTGGAAGAATGCCTAGACACGGGAGTTGCTTAACTAAAGAAAAAGACAGTTATTGCCAGGATGAAAGAAGACCATAAAGTTCTCAGTTCCTCTTACCTCCTTAATTCTGATTCCATGCGTACTTTGGAATCTTCTTACTGTGATTTGGCTGTCAGGAGGAATCTGGTTGTAATGAAATGACTGGCCACGGATGTCCACAGACAGGTGTTCTTCCTTCTGTCACTGTCATATTTGTCAGTCTTAAACATTTTTGAGGGGGTACACAGCACAGCATGTGGGATCTTAGTTCCCCAACAGAGACTGTGCCCCCTGCTCTGGATCTGTTTTCTTTTGAAGAGCATTATCACCTTATTTTCCTATGGTAATAAAACCACATTTTGAAGAACTGGCTGACTCAGTTCACAGATTTGTTTTACTTAGGGAAAACTTTAGTAGAAAACTAGAAACTTTCTAATTGTATTAGGGGAAACCTAGTGTAAAAACCTTTTAACTAAGAGATATGATTTGAAATATATTTTTGTACTGGAGGCTTCCATTGAACTATACCTAAACCAAATAAGACCTGCTAAAAGCTGTAGAAATAGATTTATTTTTTAATATTCCATCCAGATCTTTTCTGTTGCACCTTATGCTTATGTTATGTTTTGCCCCCAAGGGAATCACATAAAGCTGTCACCGTGTTCATGTAACACTTGAAATGACTGTTCCCTTAGTTACTGCTGCTAGGGTTGTATTTGGTTTTGGGTTTTGATCCCAACTGCCCAGGGTTTGGCTTGGACAGATCAGCCACTGAAAACTTAGTTATCTGAATACCTTTTGCCAGAGTATCGTCTGCTCTCACCTGACTTGGGGATATTCTCTCTGGTATGGGGCTCTGTGTCATAAAATGTTTCCCAGTTTGTGTTATAGGAAATATGAATCCTAAAAGATCACTATGTAATTCACCATGTTAAAAGATTCCAGAGTCAAGTTAAGGAAATTCTAGTCCTTCCCTAGGAGATTTATCTGTTTACCCCATTAATCCTCAAGTTTATTTTACTCCTGGTACCCGTTTGCCCTTCGATATCTAAGAAAAAAATGGTTTATAGAACACACTTGAATAACTGATGCTTTGAGTCATTACTGTGTCATTTTTCTGATTGTGAGTTCAGTTTGGTTCTGTTTTAAAGTTTTAGGATTTTTGTTTCTGCTGCAGATTTTAAAGTTTCCTTTACTTTAAAATTGTTACTTTTCTAGTCTGCAATGTATACGTTGTTTCAATGATGGATTCATTATGTAGACTTGCCTAGGACTCATCTAAAAGGAATACCTGTTAAATTGTTTTTTTAAGATTTTGAAGTGTGTTACATGTTAGAATATAAAATGTATCTGTACAAAATAAGGGAAAATAATGAAACCGATTACAAAGTATCTTCCAGGGAGTTTAAAAACTAAAACTTTACCAGTATTCAGAAGCTTCCCAAATGCCCTTCCTCCTCGGAGCTGTCTTTAATTTTATGGTAAACAGAAGAGTCAGACGCGAAGTGACCGTAACCGAACAGCTAGCGCTTCCTGGCTTTTACTTAAAGCTTCATCACCTCAGAATAGATCCCATTGAGTCAGTATTAGTTGTTAGGTTTGCTTGTGTTTTTTTGAACTTTATATAAATGGAAACATCTTCTCTTACTCACTTCCTTTTTTTTCCAGTCTATATTTCTGAGATTCACCCAGGTGGTGGTACCTTGTTCATTTTCACTGTGGTATAGTTTTCAGTTAGATGAATGTACCAGAATTTTTCTTTTTATTCTACTTCTATTGAAGATCTTATATTAGACCATATAATAGAATATATGATCTATAGAATATATTAGACCATAGAATCTTCTATTCTATTTGTTTCATACTTTTTTTTTTATCTGTAGTAACAATGTCCACTGAATGTTGTTAGGGAGTGCCCTTGTGCAGGGGTATCTTTTCCATTTATACCTAGGAGTAGGATTGCTTAGTCATTGGCTATTCATTTTTGCTTAGTAATATCCAGCTGTTCTCCACAGCAGTTATACCAGTTTAGACCAGTACATATAGGAATTTCACAGCAAACAAGATTTGTACATAGTACATACATAGTAAGACCAGTGGATAAGAATTCTCATTGTTCTGCTTCCTCAGTAGAACTAGATGCTGACAGCCTTTTAGTGTCTATGAATCTAGTGTGTGAACTGACACCTCATCAGGGCTTTAATATTCATTTCCTTGATTAGAATTGTAGTTGAGCATCTTTTATTATGCATATGGGCCATTTTCGTTTTCTGAGAAATTCCTATTTGGGGATTTTGCTCTTTTAAAAATTTTGTTGTTTGTGTTTTTCTTACTGATTCATAGTAATTCTTTATGTATTTAAGATACATGTATATAGTTTAGAACAGTGCCTGATACATAGTAAGAACTGTATAAGAATAACTATTACTGTTATATTACCATTGTATTTAGTTCTTTATTTTTATGTTTCAAATGTCTTATGCTAGTTTGTAGCTTATTTTTCATTTTGTGATGCTATATGTTTTTTAACCTAGTATCTTAATATGTATAAATTAAGTTTTATATAAAATCACCATGCAAATTCATGGGGTAAATGTTACATTTCATAACCTGTAACTTTTCAATCTTCAGTATCATTTTTGTTGCTACTGCTCTTTTTTCCTAACCCCAGGAAAAATTAACCTATTTTGTTTCCTGCTCAAATTACTGTAGTTTAATTCTCTATGTTGTAGCCTAGGTAAAGATGCAGCCATCTCTCCAGATGGATTGTAATGATTTTGAAGACAAAATATCTTTGACTTCATTATTTCAAAATTAAATACTCATAACTTAGGGCCTGCCAGAAATCTGTAACAGTTGCCTATGAGAGATTTAAATGAATCCTAAACTATTATTATAGTTGAGTGGTTAAGTCCTTATGATGTTAAATCACAGACTTAAATTCTTTGAAATATGTAACTTGCCGACCAAGCTGTTAATGGATTATTTTCTTCAGCTTAACAGTAGTTCAGAAATCTGATTATCTCCTGATAGAGTCTTCCACATACTAGAAGGATGGTAAAAGGGGTATGTTAACAGATTATCAAGTTAACAACAGTGATGATGGACAGCAATGATAATGGTTAATAACAGTTTCTCCAGATTGACCACTTTAGTGCTGGGTGCTATCCTAAAGGCATCACATGTAGTAACCGACAAAAATTTCTTTAATCAGGGAGAAAACTAAAGACTCAAGACAGGTGAATTAAACTCTCTAAGATCCCAAAGCTAGCAAGAGTGGGATCAGATTCAAACTCAGTGAGTCTAATTGCAGTCTCAGAAGTAGATTCCTAAGGTAGTTATTGACTTGGTATCTGAAGTGTTACCTCATTGAATTTTAAAAGAATTTACCTAAAACTCTGTAGTTTTTTAATGTAGTGGTGAAAGAATGGGAAGCACATTTTCAGCATGGTGGATGGAATCAAAATAGGAGAGCTTGGAACTGGAGTTGTCTGGTGTGTCAGGCTCACATCAAAACCCTTTAGATCTTTGTGAGTGGTCTGTGGCCTGTGAAAGATTTCAAGAGCTCTATAGCCTTTAATTCACCCCACCCCCCATATGCCATTGTCAACTCTTTGGAAAGGGAAAAATGGGGGAAAGGCTTTAGAAATACCACAGAGAGCTCTCACTGATTTAGAGCTTGGTTGGAGTCCTCCTGAAAGATATAATAGGGGAATCTTATACAACTATTCGGGAAAATAGATAAACATATTTGAAAAGTGTCCACTCATTAACTTTAGGTTAAGAAAATTTCCCCCATCATCTTTATTTTGAATTGGAAACACTCTCCTTGGCTCATGAAGCAATCTTCTTTGTTGCTATTGCTGCTTCATTACCGTTCTGTCCCTCAGTCATATCCGATTCTGCAGCCCCGGGGATTGCAGCATGCCAGACTTCCCTGTCCTTCACCAACTCTTGGAGTGTGCTCAAACTCATGTCTATTGAATCAGTGATGCCATCCAACCATCCCGTCCCCTGTTGTCTCCTTCTCCTGCCTTCAACCTTTCCCAGCATCAGGGTCCCTTACTGCTTTGGCTAGTGGCTATTTTCAGATATAATTTTTACTCAGCTGTGGCTTCTTGATTCATTCAACTATAGATTAAGTATTTACATAAATTAAGGTTAGTGCATTTGCTCTAAAAATTATAGAGTTAAATAAGTGAAAAGAGTGAAACAAATTATAGCTTTTTATCCATCCTATTTTGAGTGAATTAGCAGAGTTGGAATGACCATCTATAACAAAGGTAATTAGTACGAGGTGAGCCACTGTAGGGTGTTATGATGATGACTCAGCTAGGGTGTGTATCTTAGTGGAACAGTTTTCAAACTTTGCTGTGGGATTTAAATATTGTGCCTTTTCCTTTTGCTTCCCCCTCAAGGAAGGGCCAGGAAGGTAGCTCCTTTCCCTCCCTTGTTTGGTCATAATGAAGGATTGCAAGTTAATTAGCTGCATTCAAAGCATCACACAGATTGAATTCCATATTTGTCTTGGAGGGAAGTCCAGACTTCTGTTTGGGGTGATTGAATCTGTGCTTTGTGAGACTGGGTGCAACTTCCTTGTATTCAAGGGTGGGATCATCTTGTCAACTATGAGGTATAAGTCACTTGGAAGAAATGAGCCCCTGAAGTGTGGATTTTTTTTTTTTTTTAATGTTTCTCTCTGCCCTCTTTCACCCATTCTGTCCCCCCTGCCCCCACCTCGTAAATCAAAGAGATATTGCACTTGCTTGCTACTTGGCAATAGGATCTATCAGGATTAATTGTATACATTGTTTTCTTTGTGGGTTGGGAACAGAAAATTGCTCATTAACCTTTTCCCAAGTCCCTGAGAAGTACTGAAAACTTTGACAATTAAATATGAACTGTAAAAGAAACATGTAAGTAAATATTGGGAAAGCAAAAATAAAGGCACAATTAGACATCTGAGAAGCATTGTTTTCTAAATTAGCTCCTTTTATGATTTGAGTTTAAAATGCCCTTGATGTGTCAAAAGGAAACCCTACTAGCTTTCTTTCTTTTTTTTTTTTAAAGAACGTCGCGACCTTTATGCTATGTTGACAAAGCCTGTTTTGTTTGATTTTTTTTTTAAAACAGGGTGGGGGTTTTATACTTTGTTGATTCCCGTGGGGTGATTATGATTTGTTTCATGGAACAGATCCAGTGTTAGAGGTAGAGTGGTAGGGGCCCTGAACCATGGGCCTAATGCTGGCTGGCATTTCTAAATATGTGCCCTTCAACAAGTCTTGTCCACTTTGTGAGCCTCCAGGTTTTTTTTAATCCTTAAATGGGTTTGGGAGAGAGAGTACTGCAGAGTGGTGAAGAGTTCTGGGCTACTGAGTCTAGCAGGCTTGTTTTGGATATATCATATCAGATAAGGTACATGTCTCTGAACCCCATTTTTCCCTACTGCAAAGTGGTAGTAACTTTATGTACTACTCCTTAGGGTTAATGTGAGGATCAAAATCAGACATTGTATATAAAGTGTTAAGCTTGTTATTTGACTCATGATTAATCCTCAGTTCGTTACTATTAATTATATATTGTTGTTATTGTCAGTAATGTCTGAAGTGATATTAACATTTTATAAAGTTGTGAGTTTGGAATTGGATGATCAGATTTTGAAGTGTTGATGTTTAGTAGCATAGGCTTACTGGTGAGAAAATCTTAAGTATAAGAAAGTAAATACGTAACAGATGGGCAGAATTTTCTAATTTCAGACAATAGTCATTAATAGCAAGATGTTGTTTAGATGACCTCCCTTCCTGTGCTTTATTTTTTATCATCTTTATTCAAATAAAGATAATGGTTTCTGAGGGAAAAATACTGCTTTTGTTTTATAAAAATTGAAACAGAAGGCCTTGTGGTTTGCAGCACCTAGGACTGACTGAGCGCTCCTAATTCTACTCTCCGAAGTGCCCCCTTGGGAGCTAAGATAAAAGATACAATGTAATTTATAAGGAAAAAGTATCTTCTGTAATAGTCTACATGTTGGGTGTAGTCTGACTCAAATAATAACTGAACTATCCACTCATTCCCTTGTGTGGGGATTATTGCTGATACGGTCTAAAAATCTGAAGGGGATAGGGGGTTGTGGGGAGGGTCTCAGAGGGGCATAAAATTACCAGGACAATAATTTTCATCTCTCTTTACTGGTGCTCTTGATCAAGTCATTGCTGATATGGCCAGTGAGCAGGGAGTTAATCACCTGTACCACATGGCACCGTTTCCTTAGCTTATGAAAACTCATCATATCCAACACATAACCCACATTTGTTAAGCACCTGCTGTATGCAGGGCTTCCCTGGTGGCTCAGTAGTAAAGAATCCACCTGCTAGTACAGGAGACGTGGGTTCAATTCCTGGGTCAGAAAGATCCCCTGGAGAAGGAAATGGCAACCCACTCCAGTATTCTTGCCTGGGAAATCCCGTGGACAGAGGAGCTTGGCAGCTATAGTCCATGGGTCACAAAAGAGTCAGACATAGCAATTAAATGATGACAACAACATGTGTGGCACTGTGCTTGAACCTGGCCCCCCAATAATGGTGAATAAGTAATGTCTCATGCTATAATTTCTGTATTATCTTGGAAGAAAGAAGTAGAATTATAGCAGAGTACCTAAACACTGCATTTCTAAGATCTTTGCTTCATTTATACTTTGGAGAAGGAACCAATTGCCTTTACTGTACATCAACACTACTTCCTCATGTAACTGAGTATGCTTTCTGTTCCCTGTTCTGAACCTCAGGATGCCGCTAGAGCAGAGTCTCAGGAATCTCCATCTGCCTCAGTTCAAGGCCTCATGCATCTCCTGCTCGACCATTTTCAGTTCAGTTCAGTCGTGCAGTGATGTCTGACTGTGACCCCATGGACTGAATCATTTTAGTTTTCCCTTAAATACTAGATTTAACTTTCTTCCTTTTTACCCTTCTCTGTTCTATAAACACCACCAACTACCACCAAATCTGTACTCCTGTTCCAGCAGATCATCTAAAATGTAAATTGGACCACAACATTTCTGGTTTAGAAATCTTTAAAATGCTTTTCTTACCGCTTTTCAAGAAACTCTCCAGATTCCTTGGTGTGGCATACAGGGTTCTTCTCAGTCTGCTCCCTGCTTTCTTTCCAGTGTCATCTACTGCACCTTACTTTCTCTCTCCCTTTGCATGTGAATTTATTTACAGTTCCATGCTTTCTCACATTGTGAAGGCCTTCTGGCATTTTAAGATGATTCACTTTTGGCTTGCTGGGTCTCATTGCTGCACATGGGCTCTCTCTAGTCGTGACGAGTGGGGACTACCTCTGGTTACGGCGCTCGGGCTTCTCATCGCACTGGCTTCTCTTTGGTGCAGAGCTCAAGCTCTAGGTGCTGGGCTTCGTTAGTTGTGGCACACAGGCTCAGTAGTTGTGGTACATGGGCTTAGTTGCTCTGAGGCATGTGGGATCTTCTTCCCAGACCAGGAATTGAACCTGGGTCTCTTGCATTGCAAGGTGGATACATAACCACTGGCCCACCAAGGAAGCCCAAGCCTTCTAGTATTTTCATCTCCATCACTGCGGTGTCATCATACATTGTATTGTTGTCATTTGTCTAGACATGTTTTCCCACCGTGAGACTGGATCTTGAAGGCAGAGATTTTACATCATTTAATTTTGTATTCTACCCACACATAATACTGCCAGGCACATGGTGCACATTCCCTAAATGTTTGTCAAATAAATAAAGAAATGAGGGATTAAGGGTCCTCCTATGTGACCATAGTGTATTATTAATAACATGTGTAGTTCTTAACTGTATTATTC
This sequence comes from Madoqua kirkii, assembly GCA_006408675.1. Taxonomy (NCBI): domain Eukaryota; kingdom Metazoa; phylum Chordata; class Mammalia; order Artiodactyla; family Bovidae; genus Madoqua; species Madoqua kirkii. The sequence goes on along the minus strand of SJYC01056056.1, from coordinate 28,715 downwards.
AATAACTAAATCAGTTTATAAATCCAGTAATCATGGTATAGCCAATAGGGAAGTTAAGAACCATCTCATCCAATCCTTTCACTTTTTCAGATGGATGAACTCAGGACCAAAGAGACTGAGTAGCTAAGGAGTGATGGCATGAGGATTAACCCTGGCGTGGACAGGCCTAGCAGATTAAAATGGGAAAGGCTTTTAATGTGATAATTGTTGTTTCAGTGGCTAAATCTTGTCCGACTCTTTTGTGACCTCATGGACTGTAGCCTGCCAGGTTCCTCTGTCTACGAGATTTCCCAGGCAAGAATACTAGAGTGGTTTGCCATTTCCTTTTCCAGGGGATCTTCCTGACCCAGAGATCGAACCCATTTCTTCTGCATTGGCAAGTGGATTCTTTACCGTTGAGCCACATGGGAAGCCCTAATGTGATAATAAGTAAACAACTTAGTTTTGAAATTTTTTTTGAAAGCTTAATTATAAGAAAATTTTAATATATACAAAAATACAGAGGAGAGTATAATATATTCCCATGTACCATCACCAGATTTTACCAAATCATGGCATCTTATTTTATCTGTAACCATACTCATTCTTCCTGTATTATTTTACAGACAATTCTTGATAATGTTACAGTATTTCATCTGGGAATATTTTAGTATGTATGGGATATGTTTTTAATCTTTTGAATATAGATCTCTTGGTATTCTGGGAAGTCATTATACTTCAGACAAAATAATGACGCCTCACTGAGGGCTTGGCTCCAGAAAACTGGCAGCCTCTCCCACTGTGGGGTAGTCTTCATCCCCTTCCCAGCTGTTCCAAGACCATCAAGTCCACTGAGCCCATATCCCTGAGCTTCGTTTAGCTGTATGCCCTGGAGAGAGTTGTGCTGTTTTATTTAGATTCTGTTAGAACTCCAGTACTTTGGCTACCTCATGCGAAGAGTTGACTCATTGGAAAAGACTCTGATGCTGGGAAGGATTGGGGGCAGGAAGAGAAGGGGACAACAGAGGATGAGATGGCTGGATGGCATCACGGACTTGATGAACGTGAGTCTGAGTGAACTCCGGGAGATGGTGATGAACAGGGAGGCCTGATGTGCTGTGATTCATGGGATCACAAAGAGTCAGACATGACTGAGCAACTGAACAGAACTGAGAGAGATGGAGGTGTAAGGGAGAAAAGAATCGGTGACCAGATTAGTAAGGAAAATAGACAGTTGTTAGAGAAAGGAAGATACTGTATGTATAAGGTTAAATCACTTTTAAAAAGTTTATCCACAGGAAACCTTTAAAAGTTCTTGGAATCTTTGTCATTTTTATTTTCTCAAGATTATATTAGATGCTTCCTTTTGATTATGGATTATTATAAAGTTAGAGAGAAAAATGGAAAGAACATTCATGTACCTGATGCAAAAATCTTAACTTTTTGCTCTGTTTGCCTGAGTTTTTATTGAGATAACAAAACATTACAGATAGAGTCTAAAATGCCTTTGTGGTCCTTCCCTTCCTTCTCTCCCCAGACATACTCATCCTGGATGTAGAAGTTTTATTGTCTAGTATATGTATAACCGCATATTGAATAGTGTTTTGCTCTTTAGAAAGCAATTTTATCTCTCCCACTTGGATCTTCACAACTCCTGAAGTATATAGGGAACTATACAGAGTGTTTATTTCACTTCTAAAAATGTACAGCCCACTGAATTATCCAAGTTTCACTTAAAAGCTGCGGGGTATGAAGCAATGTTTTATGATTTACAGTGTATCTCATTAGAAATTGAGTTCTGAGGCTTTTGTATGAATACTCTTCATATGCTTAAACTACTAAAACTTACCTTTAAAAAGTATAAACAGTGTCATGAGATTGAGAAGGAACCTCAGATGAATAAATGGTCTTAACTTTCTCATTTTAGTGAAGCTGCCTTAAAACGTCCCAGGGCTTCCTGGGTGGCGCTAGTGGTGATGGCTAGGTAATGGCTAGGTGGCTGCCACTGTGGGAGATGTAAGAGCTGGGAAGATCCCCTGGAGAAGGGAATGGCTGCCCTCTCCAGTATTCTTGCCTGGAGGATCCAATGGACAAGGAGCCTGGCAGGCTACAGTCCGTAGAGTTGCAAAGAGTCAGACACGACTGAAATGACTTAGCATGCATGCAGAGGTCTTAAAGCTAACTCCCAAGTAAATTTTCTATGCACTTTCAAAGAAAATACCATAAGTAATGCTTGTTGACATATCAGGTTGGTTAAAAAAGTCACTGAGATATCTTGCTTTGCATTTTCTAATAATATTTTAAAGTTAATATCTGTAGAGTTTGCATAAGATTGAAAAATTTTTAAGAGTTCCACCCTCATTGCCCCCAACCGGTCTTCCCAGCTATGTTTAGCATTGGTTTTTTTTGTTCCTTGGAAGGAGATACAATGCTCATCCTGTTTATTCAACTAAAAAAATTTTTCTTTTGTTCCTTCCTTTTTACTTGAACAAATCTATTGCTGGTAAAAATTTTTGACTCAATGCTTTTGGAAAGAACTACCTCTTTCCACAAATCAAGGAGCCCTCGTACTAGGTCTTCTGAGTAAACTAGTGAATTTCCATGATGTGAGGAAACTGTGTGGAGTTTCAGTGGATGTGAGTCCTCTGGAACAGGGATTTTCAGGTTGAGCATAGAGGAGTAGGATCAGGTTCTGGTATTGAATAGCCCTCGAGCTGCAGAGTGTTTGGGGATTTCCCACTGGGTTAATCCTGTGCCCGCCACAGTTTCTATGTGTCATCTGGAGTAGCTGCTTCGAGAACAGTGAGAGATGGCGTGCTTATGGGCTCTTTGCCCTTTTATCAGGATACTGGGAGTTTGGCTGAGTCTTGATTTATAAACGAAGGTGAGCTCATCACTGTTTTTCTTAACCTGGGCTCCTAAAAAGCTGTCATTAAATTTTGATTACCGCATTCAGGTAAGCTGGAGCTGAGTTTAGCCAACTTATTAAGTTTTTATTGGGTGCTGCAGCCCACACTGATCTTTCCCTGTTTGAAGCCCTGCTTACATCACATAGACTCACCTGAGCATATTTTTCACATCCACTGATTGTTTTTGTGAGTGTGTATTGCTTTTTCAACAGATCATCAGATTTTAAGTGCTCAGGTCACCTCTCTTACTATTTAGGTCTCTTCTTACTAGCAGAGTGTCAGGTGTATAAGGGGTGCTTATGATGCCAGTTATTTGATCATAATTGGCCAGGTAATGATCAGTTACCTAAAACCAGAGGAACTGTTAGCTGGTGTCTTCTGTCTCTTTTTGGTCTTCCTGAAAGCCAGCCTTTCAGCCACCACCTGGTAAGTTTACTGAATATTGATTTTTTTTTCCTGTAATCAATAAGAGACACTCTAAGTGTGGATGCCACTTTTAAAAAGGGATCTTTAGGGACTTCTCTGGTGGTCCAGTGGCTAAAACTCAGAACTCTCAGTTCAGGGAGTCCGGGTTCAATCCCTGGTTGGGGAACTAGATCCCATATGCTGCAATTAAAACCCAGTACAGTCAAGTATATATATATATATATATATATATTTAAAATAATTTTAAAAACCTTAACCTTCAGTTTGGATATTTGTTTCCTAGGTGATAGAAATACCTTGGTAAAGGAACCAAAATCAAATTGGTAATTTTAATCCTGAGGCCAAGGCTAAAAGTGAAAGTCACTCAGTCATGTCCTACTCTTTGTGACCCCATGGACTATACAGTCCATGGAATTTTCCAGGCCAGAATACTGGAGTGGGCACACGTTCCTGTCTCCAGGGGATCTTCCCAACCCAGGGATTGAACTCAGGTCTCCCACATTGCAGGTGGATTCTTTACCAGCTGAGCCGCCAGTGGCTGAGGCTGGATGTGCTTAAACCGCCATGCCCTTTCCTCCCCCTTTTCAAAAAACTGATACCTAGTCAAAATCCCAACAGTGTTTTTAATTGAACTTTAAGAACAGAATCTAAAATTCAGATAAAAGAGTGCATAAAAATTTGAGAAGAAAACAAAAGAAAGAGGAGAGTCTTTCCAAGATGTCAAAATATATTTTACAAGCTCTGAAAATAGCTTGCGTTAGTTATGAGAATAAATAAATAAATAAGTAGATTGAGGGGACAGAATAGAGTTTCGAAATGGATTGTTACCAGATGGTTGTCTCATGCAGAAGTTCTGTAGTTGCTCAAACTCAGACTCTAAATCTTGGTGCACATAATTTATTTTCCTTAGATTTTTAAAGTGTTTGCTGCATTCTTAAGCTGATTCTCTTTAGTTCCATGAAACCTTGTGGTTGTCATATTTGCACAAATTTTGTGTTGGAAAGAGATGAGGAACATAAAATTTATTATAAAGAACTTGGAGCTCTTAGAAACGAAGTGCTCTATAAACAGAGGCTTATTTACCCTGTTAAAATAAAGGTCAGATGGGAGAGGATGTAGTAGAGTGGATTATAAGCTTAGCCTAAGTTATAAGGCAGAATCGTTCCATTTACTAGCTCTGTGGCTTTGGGATGGAGACTTAACTAAGCCTCAGTTTCCTCATTTGTAAATGTGAGAAGCATCGTCTTCATAAAATTGTTGTGAAGGTGAAAAAATGTTAAATGTTTAGCACTGTACCTGACACAGAAGGTTTTGAGAAAGTTACCTATGGTTTTATTTTTGTTGATAAAGACCTTTAAAAGCACTGCTGAAGGGATTTTGTCTCAGTTAAGTACCAGTCATGAAGAGTTTTAAATAAAGCAACTTTATTTTCAAATCAGTTTCACAGTTTTCTTGCGAGAAACAAGCAATTCTTCCCTTAGCAAAAAAGGACTGAAAACTTGATTATGCAATGAAGAGAATCAAAGAAAATCAGTACTGGTTCCAGCTACTTTTTAAAAATTTGCTGTGAGAATTTGAGCAAGTTAATTGGTGCAGCAAATTTCTTTCTTTTTATGGCAAATTTGAGAAAAGGAAATAGGCTTGAATTTCAGTGGGAAAGATTTAGGTTGGATGTAAGAATCCTCTGATTATAAGACTGCCAAGCAGATAAGAAGGACTCCTTTGTCACCACCAGGAGACCTTTCTATTCTCAGGTTATTTCAGGGCTACTGTGACCCCATCTAGACACAGCTTAAACCTGGATGGACTTAATCCACATGATGGTATCTTTGCCAAGATTTTGGAAGCCTCTCAATGTTGGTTAATCCTCCCGCTCATATAGCAAAACATTCTGATACTTTTTGCCTATTTAGACAAGTAAATGAGGACACCAAAGGTTCCCAGCAAGATTATGAAACTTTTTAAACGGCTTCTATAGCTGTGTGGACCGGAGGTCAGGTTAGCACGGTGGAGGAAGGTTAGCACAGCCTTGTTTCTGATAGAAGGATGAGAGAGTTGATCCTTTGAAGTTTCTTTAAAACTAGGGATTATACAGCAATTTAAGATTTGTCAAGAGTAAGTAAGGTGATCATATAAGAAAAGGCCAGCCCTTCTCTGGAGTTGCCTTTTGGAAGTTACAGATTTATTTTTGGCTTTAGCTTTGTTTAATCACTTGTCTGGTCATAAAAGGTAGACATGATGTTGGAACAATAGAATAATAGCTCTGGAGTCAGACAGGGTTGAAACCCCAGCTCTGCTACTTGCTAGTTGAGGCCTCTGGCAAATGACTTCATCTCTCTGAGCCTCAGTTTCTCAGGAAAATGCAGAAAGAGTATCTCTCACCCCTGGTTGTCGTGAGGTTACCTGAGAGGAGGCGCACAGTACTGTCTCCGGGTGGCTATGATGACAGTGATGATCATGATGATGAGAAGGACGTGATTAGTTGCCTTCTAGAGAATTGTTATCTAAGTTGGGAAGTTCCTGCTGAAGAGTAATTTGGCATTATTAAAAATTTATATATGCTGGTCCAAATAAATAGAGTCTATACAACAGAGTCTGAATGTCACATCTGAATCACAGAAAGTTTTACTTAGTTTGGAAAGTTATATTTCTGCATATATTTTCAGCCTTTGAGCTTTGTGACACTTTTGATTTGATACTATTGATTTATAGGAAAGTGCCTTGCTGCTGTTGTAATAACTACAGTTCCTGCATGGACTAAATTTTCTTAAATTGTATAAATGGACATTGTTTCAATATGGGCATTATCATATGATTTAAGCCGGGCAAAGAATGTAAATCAGGCAGCTTACAAAAGAAGAAATAATATTTAAAATACATGAAAATTGGTTAACTCATTGTATGTGTGTAACTCAGACATGTCTGACTCTGCGACCCCATGGACTGTAGACAGCAAGGCTCCTCTGTCCATGGGATTTTCCAGGCAAGAATACTGGAGTAGGTTGTCAGTTCCTTCTCTAGGGGATCTTCCCAACCCAGAGATTGAACTTGCATCTCCTGAATTGCCAGCAGATTCTTTACCACTGAGCTACCTGGGAGCTCACTGTAGTCAAAGAAATGCATAAGCAAAACTAAGATGTCCTATTGGGCTGGCCAAGCTTAAAAAGATAGACAGTGACTAGTTTTGGCTCTCTCATGTAACTGTGGTTGATCAATTGGTTTTATATCTCTGGAAAGCAACCTTGCTGTGTGTATCAAAATTTTAAATGTGAATGATTTGACTTAGCAGTTGCATGTCTGAAAGAACATAATAAGGAAATAGGAGAAAGCATGTGCAATCTATGATCTAATATATTCATTATAGTATTGTGAAAAATCTCCTCATCCGTCAGTGGAGACCATTTGAACATTGGTTTAGTGGACACTGGTTAAAAAGTATGGCACTATGGAGAATGAAGTGTGCTTGGACCCTGAGTCACAGAGGAACCAAGTTCAAATCCTGGTTCTACCATGTTCTTGGGCAGGTTACTTAATCCAGCGAAGTCTCACCACTCTCTGCTCTAATAAAGGCACATTCATTTTAGGGGTCTTGTGAGGATTAAGTAGGGGCTTCTCAAGTGGCTCAGTGGTAAAGAATCCATCTGCCAAGCAGGAGTTGCAGGTTTGATCCCTGAGTTGGAAAGATCCCCTAGAGAAGGAAAGGACAACCCAGTATTCTTGCCTGGGAAATCCCATGGTCACAGGAGCCTGGTGGGGTACAGTCCATGGAGTCCCAAAGAGTCCGACAGGACTGAGCGACTAAGTAGCAGCAGAGGATTAAGTGAGATGATACACAAAGCACAGAGTCTAGTACAAAACAATTCATTATATGTTAGTATAATATGTTATTATATGTTAGTATACTATTTGTTGCTTAAAAAGGATAAAGTGGATCAGCTGGAATTAACGCTGAAGGATGTCTGCAAGTTAGGGAAAAAGCAAGTTACAGAACATTTTATATAAATGCATTTTGTTGAAACTGTGTGTGTGTGTGTGTTTATATGGACATTAAAGTTTTGGAAGGCCATAACAACAGTTAGCATTTAATGAACCCTTGACTAAATCTCAGGCACTATTCTAAGTGCTTTAACTCATATCAATCAACTACTTTATTAAAATTGGTTAACATGTTTTAAGTGCTTGGAATAATTCCTACACTTTGTAAAGTACTTAATCAACACTTGTTATAATTCTCACATGCTTTCATGGTCTCTGTTTATAGATAAGGATACCAACACCCTGAGAGGTCTTCCAGTTGTTAAGCAGCAGAACCAGAATTTAATGCAGGTGATCTAATTTCAGTCCGTTACCCTACAGTGAAAACTGGATTTTAGAATGATGAGGTCACTTTTGATTGACACCATATACTTTTGGATATTTTCACATTTTTTACATGATAGATATTTCTTTCATAAACAGAAAAAAAAAGATATTTCTATCTTCAAAAAAAGTTCATTTTTATATTTTAGAAACCTTGTTTCATCCGTTATAGAATACCTATGCAAACTCCAGAGACCTGAATATTTGTGCATTTAGGTTTGCCATCATGCTAAATTATCTTGGACACGGAGCATACACGACCCTATTACAGTATATTTGGTTTTGAGAAACTCACTTTGGAGCATAATTTTATAAGGAAATAATTACAGATAGAGGTAGAGCCCCAAACTAAATCTGTATCGCTTGTGTGTGCATCCAGACTGCGCCTCCATGGACTGTAACCCATCAGGCTCCTCTGTCCATGGGGGGATCCTCCAGGAAAGAATACTGCAGTGGGTTGCCATGCCCCTTTCCAGGGACTCTTCCCAACCTGGGGATCAAACTCTCATCTCTTTAAGTCTCCTGCATTGGCCGACAGGTTCTCTGCGACTCACACTACCTGGAAAGCCCTGTATTGCTTAGTGGTTGACTAACTTCTGTAATCGGAGAAGGCAATGGCACTCCACTCTAGTATTCTTGCCTGGAAAATCCCATGGACAGAGGAGCCTGGTAGGCTGCAGTCCATGGGGTCGCTGAGGTCGGGCACGAGTGAGTGACTTCACTTTCATATTTCACTTTCCACTTTCCTGCACTGGAGAAGGAAATGGCAACCCACTCCAGTGTTCTTGCCTGGAGAATCCCAAGGACGGGGGAGCCTGGTGGGCTGCCGTCTATGGGGTCGCACAGAGTCAGACACGACTGAAGCGACTTAGCGGCAACTTCTGTAATGAGGTACTAATAGCCTTCAAGAAGCCTTTAGTCACAATACTTGGGTTTCCAGAAAGTTTGGGGTTAAAATGTCATTCTTTGGTCATCTGAAAAGCAGGCAGTTATTTGATCCACAGATCCATAATCCTAAGATGGAAAGCAATGACTTAGTGTCAGACATGGACTCCAGGGACAGAGCTGGTAGGTGCCATTGTGGTCCGGGGCCACCCTGGCGTTCAGTGTTCTGAAGGGCAGCTCCACTGGGGGTCTGCACAGAGCAGCTACCACACGGTGGACTCTCCAGATGGACTGGGAGCTCCCCTGAAAGTTGATAACCTAGTCCATTCATCCCCAGATGTGACTGTGGGCCTCATGTCCGCAAAATGCGGGAGATAAACTCGATAACAGAGTTTCTGTCTTCAGGTTCTGTGGTTCTGACAGTCTTGCCTGAGTGGTGAACTAAAATTGTGACTTGAGACCTTTAATGCCATCAAGAAAAGTGTTGAACAGAAATGAACTCATCGTCTGATTTATGGAAGGGTTTGCCAGTGTACTAACTTGAATTACAGGATATCCCCAGTGACAAAAACTGTATTATTCGCTTTTATTCTGTTTTAGGCACAGTCTTCCTCCTATATTTGTTTTCCAAATAAACAAGAATTGTGTTCTGAAGATCACCGCTCAGCACAGTGGTCTGGCCCTGTTTGATACTTAGATAATAAGTTATTCAGGTATTAATTATAAAGGTTAATAGTACTAAAAACATTATTTTTCCTGCCTTAAAGTTTTCTGTTCTCTGGTGTCTTAATGAGGTGAGTACCTCATGTTTTTCTCATGATTGCAGAAGTGAGATAATCCCTGTGTTCAACAGAGTATCTGAGTCTGATGAGTCACATGGTATGTCTGTTTCTAGCTGGGAGCAGTTTTCACTGGTCCCTTGTAATGGTCAAAAAGTATCTTGGAAGAGTTTAAATCACCCAAAATAACTAACAGTAGCTCATAGCTACTTAAACTTAAAATCATAAGCTTGGTGATACCATGTTTTAATTTTAGTCTAATCTTGCCCTCAAAAATGACTTCTGCTCTGGCCCTTATGTTGTTAAATTAGTCTGATCTCTTTGAGTGAGTGCTTTTCATTTAAGAAGAATGGCAAAGAAAAAGCAACACAGTAATTTTAAAATTAAAACATATAAAAGAAATTGATACAATGGAGGAATCTACATAAATCTTCCCTGAAGCTTTTTAGTGATACAGAAGCTTTAAATATTCTGAATGAATGGGAAAAGTAAAATCATTTATATTTTTAATTAAAGCCATTATTTAGGAAATGTATATTTTACAGCCTCACTTAAAACTCTTCTGTTTTCAGGTTTTAGTGTGTGTGTGAATGTTGATCTGTTTTTTCTTCTCTCTCTCTTCTCCTCTCTTAGAAGCTTACTTTCAGGAAAGTGAAAGGCAAGAGAGTGCAGAGACGACCAGGCTTTTTATAACTGGGCTGCTGAGGGATCTGTGTGCTTGGGCTACTTCCAGAGCTCCTCCTCTTTCCTTTACCAGCATGTCACACCACCTCTCACCACTCATCATTCTCCGGCCTTGCCCACTCATTGGTTGTTCTGTGTCACACCAAACCTTCACCTTGTAGCACAAAACAGTTTTGGTTGTACTGGTGTTATGAATCAGGCGTTATTATCTCCTTTAAAGCAGGCAAAGAAGGAGTAAAGAGGAGCGAGGCTCTTCTTTAAAGCTAGAGTGCTTATTTCTTCTCTTATGCTTTTGGAGGAGTAACTGGCTTCCTTACAGGAAGTGAGGCTTGAAGTTAATTGAACTGAGATTGTGCTGCCTTGCTTTTGATTTCGGTACAGGTCTTTTGAATCACAGGTGGAAGAACTATCTGAGAAGTGAGGGGCAGTTTTAGCTCTTGTAAATATGCACAAGTGTAAGCCCCAACCCCCCAAATGTCTCCCTACAAAGATGTGTGAGGTAGGACTGAAAAACTTTGAAATTCCCACGAGTCTTCTGGTTTGCCTATAGTTTATTCTGTGACCTCAGACTCTCTTTGCTGTTTTTCGTAATCCTCTGCTAAACCCAAACTAAGAATCTGGTTGTTACTGTTGTTGTTTACTCGTGTCCAGCTCTTTGCAACCACATAGACCACAGCACGCCAGGCTCCTCTGCCCTTCACTATCTCCCAGAGTTTGCTCAAACTCATGTCCATTGAGTCAGTGACGCCATTCAATCATCTCATCCTCTGTCATCCCCTTCTCTTCCTGTCCTCAGTCTTTCCTACCTCAGAGTCTTTTCTAGTGAGTTGGCTGTTTGCATCAGGTGGCTAAAGTATTGGAGCTTCAGCTTCAGCATCAGTCTTTTCAGTCTTTCCAAATACTTGGGGTTGATTTTTTTAGGATTGACTGGTTGGATCTCCTTGCATTCCAAGGGACTCTCAAGAATCTCCTCCAGCACAATTCAAAAGCATCAATTTTTTGGTGCTCAGCCTTCTTTATGGTCCATCTCTTACATCTGCACATGACTACTGAAAAAACAGTAGCTTTGACTACATGGACCTTTGTCAGCAAAATGATGTCTCTGCTTTTGAATATGCTGTCTAGAATTGTCAGCTTTCCTTCCAAGGAGCAAGTGTCTTTTAATTTCATGGCTGCAGTCACTATCTGCAGTGATTTTGGAGCCCAAGAAAATAGTCTTCCACTGCTTCCTCTTTTTCACCTTCTATTTGCCCTTTAAGTGATGAGACTGGATGCCATGATCTTAGTTTTTTGAATGTTGAGTTTCAAACCAGTTTTTCACTCTGCTTTTTCACGACCTCATCAAGAGGCTGTTTAGTTTCTCTTCATTTTCTACTATTAAGTGGTATCAACATCTTCCACGGTGGCTTGATGATAAAGAATCTGCCCACATGCAGGAGACTCCAGTTTGATCCCTGGGATGGGAAGATCCCTTGGAGTAGGAAATGGCAACCCACTCCAAATATGCTTGCCTGGAGAATTCTGTGAGCAGAGAAGCCTGGTAGGCTACAGTCCATGGGGTCCCAAAGAGTTGGACACAACTGAGTGACTAACACACATCCAGTGGTGTCATCTGCATATCTAAGGTTGTTGTTATTTCTTCCAGCAATCTTGACTCTAACTTATGCTTCAATCAACCTGGCATTTCACATAATGTACTCTACATAGCAGTTAAATAGGCTGGGTAGCAATATACAGCCCTGACATACTCCTTTCTCAATTTTGAACCAGTCTGTTGTTCCATGTCCAGTTGTAACTGTTGTTTCTTGACCTGCTGGAGAGGAAATGACAACCCATTCCAGTATTCTTGCCACAGGAACCCCATAAACAATATGAAGAGGCAAAAAAAGAATTTGGTACTTAGGGAAAAAATTCACATACAGTGGTACCAGGAAAACCACCTCTGGGAGCTGAAAAATACAAGTCAATTTCCTTTTACTGTTCCTATCTTCCCCTCACATACTCTTTTAAATACTTTTTTCTTATCATAAGATGGATTGTTTTCCTCTTATGGGAAAATTAGAAAATTTGAAAAAATGAAAAAATTGAAATCATCCATATTTCATGTCATATTTCACTCTAATTTACCCTCTTCCTCCCACCATATAGTTGAGTTCATATTTTACCTGAATATAAAGCATCATATCTCATTTACTTAATCTTATTTTTCACATTGTTAGCTTTCAGAGGGGAAATTTTTCTTCAGTATTATGTCTGTGATATTTCATGCTATCATCATTCCATCAGTCATTCCATTTACTTTTAAACATTTCCTTTATTTGCTATTTTAAATAATGCTTTGATTTTTAAAAATATTTTTGAATCTTTGCTGCAATTTTGATTGTTTTCTTAGCATAAATTCCCGAAGGTGAAATTATTTATGTCAAAAAAATTTTTTATTTTAAAAAAAGCAAAAAAAAAAACCCTTTAAGATTCTTGATATAAATTTATACATTCTCTACCAGAAAGAATTAATCTCTATCAGTTAACATAAGCAGAGGGAATGTAGTCATTAAAATGGTGACATGGATCATATCTGTGGGCTAGACACCATTGTAAAATATCCCAGAACCCTGGGGTGAGGCTGACACATCCCTTGGAAGTGCAGAGGCTGAGAAGGACCCTCGGCCAGCACAGTGCCACACCAAGAGGGTCTCCCTGAGTCTGTTTTTTCCAGTGAGAAAAAGAGCCCAAGTTGGACATCCAGCTCCTCCACGCTGTGGGACACTTTCTGGGAAGCCCACTCGGGTCTCACCTTACAGGGATCACCAGGGAAATCTGTAGAGCTCAACCACTGGGAGAAACTAGAGACGGAGAAGGGGATGGGTGCACAGCAACCAGTGCTCAGATCTTGGGGGACCACACTCCTGCTTACAGTGCTGCCTGAGCAGAGACTGCAGCCAGTGGTTCTGCCCATCTGCAGAGGCAAGTTCAGTAGTCCTCTCTGGCATGGGAGCTCGTAGCTTTCCTGATTCGGGTCTTTAGCCAATGAGCAGGCTGACCGTGGAGCCCATCCTACAGTCCTACTCAGGAAAAGAAGCACGCTCGCAGTGCTGCCTAACTGCTGAGTGGAGCCGCCAGCCCTATTTGACCAGGAACCCTGGTAGAGGACCTGTATAGCCACAGAGCCTATCCTACAGTCCTGCTTAGTCAGGGAGCCAAGCGGCAAACTGTTTGAGGAGCCTAAAGAGTGACCCTGGACAGCCTTGGAACCCAGACTATGGTGCTGCCCATCTGTGGATTCACCCTACTGCTCTGGTCTGCAGCAGAGCCCAGCCTAGGGCCCTGTCTAATTGTTGAACACAGCTTGTGGCCTTGCCCAGGCATGGAGCCCAGCTATCCATCCTGCCCAATTGCAGAGCATAACCTGCAGTCCTACCTGTTAAGGGAACCTGGATAGTGACTCTGATCATCTGAAAAGCACAGCCTCTAACTCATCCAACTGCAGAATATAGTTCTTGGAACCAGTGATCCTGCCAGTGACCTTGTCCAACAGTTGAGCACAGTCAGTGGCCTGCATAAGTGCAAAGCCCAGCCTAGGACTCCACCTCAACAGGGAGTCAAGCCAGGAACACCATCTGGTTAGGATGATGTTCCTGACATGAGCCAGGAACACCATCTGGTTCCTAACAACCTAAGACCCCGCCCAACCAGAAACAATTGCAGAGCCCAAGCCATAACCCTGCCCATTCATGAGTCCAACCCAAGCACCATGTTGCCAGGGAACATAACCTGCCCCTCATCCTACTAGAAGTGATTGCAGACTCCAGCTAGTGGCCCTACCTGACCATGGATACAGCTAGCAGCCCCACCCGGTTAGGAGACCTTCCTAGCACTCTGCTAGAATGTGGAGTCCAGCTAGCAGTTGCACCCAACCACAGAGCCCAGCAAGCAGCAGCCAACCCCATACCTCAGAATATGGGCAGTAGCCTTATCTAACAAGAGAGCCCCATAGCAAGCCCTGCCTGCAAACAGACACTACCAGCAGGCCTATCCAAGGTGAGCTGACTGGTGAATGTCTTTCCCTGCTGAAGTGAAACCATAAATACTGAAGGAAGAGACCATTTGTCTTAATATGCAGATACCAGTACAAGGAATCAAAGAATAAGAAGAACCTGGTAAACTTGACACCATCAAAACAAGCTAATAAACCTCCTGTAACTGATCCTGAAGTAGTAGAGCTCTGTGAACCATCTGACAAAGAATTTCTAATAATTATCTTAAAGCAGTTCAGTGACCTATAAGAACACAGAGACAGCTAGATGAAATTAGGAAAACAATGCAAGAACAAAGTGGAAAGTTCAGCGAAGAAATAGAAATTATCAACAACCAAACAAGCAACCCAGATAGAAATCTTAAAACTGAAAAATACAATGACTGAACTGGAGAATTCTATTGAGAGATTCAACAACAGACTTGACCAAGTACCACCCCTTGGCCCCCACAAAAGAAAAAAAAGTGAGTGAGTGAATTAGAATATAGGTCATTGAACTCATTTAGTCAAAGCTGCAGAAAGAAGGAAAAAGAGTAAAGACTTATAGAACACTATTAAGACATACAAATACTTGGAATCCCAGAAGGAGAAAGGAAAGCAGTAATGGCTTAGGGAAAGAAATGGACATTCAGATTCAAGGATCCCAAATAGACTGAAATCAAAAGGGTTCTACTGAGACATATTATAACTACATTATCAAAAGTCAAAGAAAAGGAGAAAATTATGAAAGCAGCAGAGAAAAGTGATGGCCTGCATAAGTGCAAAGCCCAGCCTAGGACTCCACCTCAACAGGGAGTCAAGCCAGGAACACCATCTGGTTAGGATGATGTTCCTGACATGAGCCAGGAACACCATCTGGTTCCTAACAACCTAAGACCCCGCCCAACCAGAAACAATTGCAGAGCCCAAGCCATAACCCTGCCCATTCATGAGTCCAACCCAAGCACCATGTTGCCAGGGAACATAACCTGCCACCTCATCCTACTAGAAGTGATTGCAGACTCCAGCTAGTGGCCCTACCTGACCATGGATACAGCTAGCAGCCCCACCCGGTTAGGAGACCTTCCTAGCACTCTGCTAGAATGTGGAGTCCAGCTAGCAGTTGCACCCAACCACAGAGCCCAGCAAGCAGCAGCCAACCCCATACCTCAGAATATGGGCAGTAGCCTTATCTAACAAGAGAGCCCCATAGCAAGCCCTGCCTGCAAACAGACACTACCAGCAGGCCTATCCAAGGTGAGCTGACTGGTGAATGTCTTTCCCTGCTGAAGTGAAACCATAAATACTGAAGGAAGAGACCATTTGTCTTAATATGCAGATACCAGTACAAGGAATCAAAGAATAAGAAGAACCTGGTAAACTTGACACCATCAAAACAAGCTAATAAACCTCCTGTAACTGATCCTGAAGTAGTAGAGCTCTGTGAACCATCTGACAAAGAATTTCTAATAATTATCTTAAAGCAGTTCAGTGACCTATAAGAACACAGAGACAGCTAGATGAAATTAGGAAAACAATGCAAGAACAAAGTGGAAAGTTCAGCGAAGAAATAGAAATTATCAACAACCAAACAAGCAACCCAGATAGAAATCTTAAAACTGAAAAATACAATGACTGAACTGGAGAATTCTATTGAGAGATTCAACAACAGACTTGACCAAGTACCACCCCTTGGCCCCCACAAAAGAAAAAAAAGTGAGTGAGTGAATTAGAATATAGGTCATTGAACTCATTTAGTCAAAGCTGCAGAAAGAAGGAAAAAGAGTAAAGACTTATAGAACACTATTAAGACATACAAATACTTGGAATCCCAGAAGGAGAAAGGAAAGCAGTAATGGCTTAGGGAAAGAAATGGACATTCAGATTCAAGGATCCCAAATAGACTGAAATCAAAAGGGTTCTACTGAGACATATTATAACTACATTATCAAAAGTCAAAGAAAAGGAGAAAATTATGAAAGCAGCAGAGAAAAGTGACTTGTTACATACAAAGGAGGCCTTATAAGACTGTAAATGATTTCTTAATAGAAACTTCACAGTTCACGAGAGTGAGAGGATGATATTCAAAGAAAAAAGCTGTCAGCCAAGAATAGTATACCTAGTAATGCTGTTTCTCACAAATCAAGGAGAGAAAAAGATATCCTAAAAAACAAAAGCTGAGGGATTTTATCACCCCTTAATCTAACTTACAATTCAAACAATTTAAAGGATACTAATCAACATCATAAAAACATAGGAATATGTTTATAAAGCTTACTGGTGATGGTAAATGTATAGTCAAAGTCTGGTTCTTTGAAATTGTAGTAGTAGTATGTAATTCATAACTCTAGTTTAAAAGTTAAAAGACAAATGTATGAAAATTGGATATACAATATTAAAAATACATAAATTATAACACCAGTAACCTGAAGCATGAGGGGCAGAAGATTAAATGTCTAAAGTCTCTATATGCTATTGACTTTAAGTTGTCATCATTTTAAAATAGAATATTTTGTGTGAGCCTTCTGGTAATCACAAAGGAAAAACTTTCTGTAATAGGTACAGAAAAGACTGGTAAAGAAGTTCAAAGCACACTGCTGCAAAAAGTCATTGTTCACAAAACAAGATAACAAGAGAGGAAGCAAAGAACAAAGGATCTACAAAACAGAAAACAATACAGTGGCAGTGGTAAGTCTTTACCCATCAATAATTACTTTTAGTATAATGGATTAAATTATTTAATCAAAAGATACAGAATCACTGAATGGATTAAAAAACAAGATCCAATAATATGCTTGCTGAATAGGAGACATTTTAGCTTTAAGGACATACACAGACTAAGAGTGAAGGGATGAAAAAACTTATTTCAAGCATATAGTGACCAAAAGAAAGCAGGGGGAGCTATAGTTATAATAGACAAAATAGGCTTTAAGCTTAAAATACCAGAAGAGACCAAAAGGTTATTATATAATGACAAAGGGGTCATTTTATCAGGAAGAACAGTTATAACTAATTATGTCCCCAACATCAGAGCATTGAAATATATAAAGCAAATACTAACAAGGAAAAGGGGAAGTGAACATCCATATAGTAATAGCGAGGACTCTAATACCTCTCTCAGTAATGGATAGATCAGTCAGACAGAATCAATAAGGAAACAGCACATTTGAATTAAACCAAACAGATCTAACATTCCATTCAGTTGCAGCAGAATGCACATTCTTCTTAAGTGCACACAGAACATTTTCTAGGAGAGATCATGTGTTAGGCCAAAGACAAGCGTCAACAAATTCAGGAAGGTAAGAATTATCAAGTATCTTTTCTGACCACAACAGTGTGAAACTGGAAATCAATAACAGGACAAAAGCTGGAAATTTTGCAAATATGTGAATTTAAATAGCACAGTCATGAACAACTAATGGGTCAAAGAAATAAAGATATTTCAAAAACATGAAACAAAAAAAAAATGAAAACACGCATACCAAAACTTAAAGGGTACAGCAAAAGGATCTAAGAGTAAAGTTTATAGTAATAAATGTAAAACATAGATTAAGAACAAGGGAAGCTTCAAATTAACCTAACTTTTCACCTCATGAGGCTAGAAAAAGAACAGGCTAACACAAAGAGAAGGAAGC
This sequence comes from Madoqua kirkii, assembly GCA_006408675.1. NCBI lineage: Eukaryota > Metazoa > Chordata > Mammalia > Artiodactyla > Bovidae > Madoqua > Madoqua kirkii. The sequence continues at coordinate 11,047 of SJYC01056056.1, read as the reverse complement.
AGATAATAAAGATCAGATTAGAAATGAGTAAATTAGAGAATAGGAAAACAATAGAAAAGATTGATAAAATTAAAAATTAATTCTTTGAAAAAACAAAACAGAGAAACCATTAGCTAAACTAATCAAGAAAAAAGAGAGAGCTGAAATAAAGTTATAAATGAAAGGGGAGATATTGCCTCTCATACCACAGAAATACAAAGGATCATAAGTGACTACTGTGAACAGTTACACATCAACAAGTTAGACGAGCTAGAAGAAATAAATTCCTAGAAATATACAACCAATCAAGAATGAATCCTGAAGAAATAGAACATCTGTGCCCAACAATAATGAGCAAGGAAACTGAACCAATGATCAAAAATCTCCCAACAAAGAAAAGCGGAAGACCAGGGGGTTAATATCCAAAATATACAAGGAACTCATACAACTCAAATTCACAGTCCAGTTTAAAAATGGACAAAGGATTTGAATAAACATTTTTTAAGAGAAGATATTCAGATGGCTAAGAGGTGTATGAAAAGGTGCTCAACATTACAAGTCGTCAGGAAAATGCAAATCAAAACAGCAATGAGATATCACTCTAAACTGGTTGGAAAGGGTATTATCAAAAAGGCAAGAGAGAACAAGTGTTATTGAGATTGTGAACTAATGGGAACTCTTGTAAACTATTGGTGGGAATGTAAATTGGTACAGCTACTATGGAAAACATATAGAGGTTCCCAAAAAATTAAAAATACAACTACCTTATGGTCCAGTAATATAGAGAGGAAATGCAGTTACTATCAAAGAGATTGCTGCACTCTCATCTTACAGTAGCCAAGACATGGAAACAGTCCAACTGTCCATTGATTGATGAATGATAAAGAAAATGATGTACACACACAGCCTACTAGAATGTTATTCACCCAGGGGGGAAAAAAAAGGAAATTTGCGACAACATGCATGAACCTTAAGTTACACAATCTTACATATCCATTATATCTCAATTTAGCTATAAAAACATCCACATGGATACAGATGATATGTAGAAAGGTATCTGATGATAGACTGGACCCAAACAAGAAGGTTTTCCCCCAGGTTGTGGCTACTTTTACATGGGGAATATATTGCATTATTTTAAAGTTTCCATGTCTTTGATTTATTGCTAATATTGAATGGTTTTCGTGTTTGTTAGCTACTTTTACTTATGTATTTGTCAGTCAGTATTATCCATTTATTATTAGGGCTTTTATTGTCTCTTTATACCTTTAATGTTATAAAACTTGTGTTATGAACTTTGTATATATTTTAAGAAGTTAATTTATTTTGACATAGGTATAAGGTATTTTTAACATAAAAGTTTAATATATACTGCTATTTTGCAGTTTCCCTTAAAAGTACTATCTTTTAATCTTGTTTGATACATATACATATATTCAAAATTTTCCTGTAATTGTACCTAAGACTATTTTCCTTGTGATGATTTCCTATTATGACAGTCCTTTTTCTTTAAATGATCAGTTAGTCATCTAATTTTCTTGTAATTTTTTTTGAAGTTTGATTTTCCCTTTTCCTTTTATTTCCTGTTCCTTCTCATGTTTTTCTTCCCCTTCCCTTTCTGTTTCCTTCCTTTCCTTTTTTTCCCCTTAGCTTTATGTTCACCCTTTGGTACCATTTGAAATTTATTTTGCCCTTTGGAATGAAATGAACATCTGACTTGTTTTTTTTTCCCGCAAATAGATAGCCGATTGTCCCAACACATTATTGACTAATTCTTCCCTTCTTTCCATAATCTATGATGAGATTTCTTCATCAGAAAGCCAACACTTTTGTTTTTTGGATCAAGGTTATTCTAGGTATTTTATGAATGTTGTTCTCCTCCTCCTCTTTGCTACTTTTGTAAACAGGATTATTTTTCCATTTCTAAATGTCTATCTTTAAAATTAACGCTTTATGAAGTAAATTTTAAACCTTAAGTTGAACTCTTTATTTAGAAACTAATTTGTCTCCTTTTCACTGACCCATCCTCTTTATAACAGAAGCAAAAAGCATAGCAAACTCGTGTTGTTGGATATTGGCGGTAGACAGAGGCATGACTGGCAAGGCCAAGGAGGGCCAGTTCCTTGAAGGCATTCGTTGTCTGTGTTCACGTTACTCCTCTGTGTCTCAGTTCAGACCACAGCTTACATCTGGGAGACCCAAATCTCCAGATCTCTGTCATGCCTCACTCTCCCTCTCACTATCCAGGAACTTCTCTTATGTAACTTTAAGATGTATAGTGTAATGATTTGATATATGTATCACATTCTGAAGTGAGTATCATAATAGTTAACGTCCATCACTTCATCTAGTTAAAATTTTTTGTGTCTAGTGAGGACTTTTAAAGTCTACTGTTAGCAGCTTTCAAATAGACAGTACTTTCAGGTATTTTCAACTTTCCAGTAGCAGTACAGTATTGTTGACTGAGTCTCCATGTTGTGCGTTATGTCCCCGGGACTTACTCATCTTGAAACTAGAAGTCTGTAAGTGAAGCCAGCCAGAGAAAGACAAATACCATATGAAATTGCTTATATGGTGAATCTTTTTTAAAAAATGATATAAATGAACTTATTTTTTTACAAAACAGTCTAATTTACAAAACAAACAGACTTAGAGAACGTTCTTATACCAATTAATAGACCTTGATTTTAAAAAAAAATTTAGGGCAGCCTCTACTCTCTAATGGGAACAGTGGAAACAGTGTCAGACTTTCTTTTGGGGAGCTCCAAAATCACTGCAGATGGTGACTGCAGCCATGAAATTAAAAGACACTTACTCCTTGGAAGGAAAGTTATGACCAACCTAGATAGCATATTCAAAAGCAGAGACATTACTTTGCTGACTAAAGTCCGTCTAGTCAAGGCTATGGTTTTTCCTGTGGTCATGTATGGATGTGAGGGTTGGACTGTCAAGAAGGCTGAGTGCCAAAGAATTGATGCTTTTGAACTGTGGTGCTGGAGAAGACTCCTGGGAGTCCCTTGGGCTGCAAGGAGATCCAACCAATCCATTCTGAAGGAGATCAGCCCTGGGATTTCTTTGGAAGGAATGATCCTAAAGCTGAAGCTCCAGTACTTTGGCCACCTCATGCGAAGAGTTGACTCTGGTCCCATCACTTCATGGGAAATAGATGGGGAAACAGTGGAAACAGTGTCAGACTTTATTTTTGGGGGCTCCAAAATCACTGCAGATGGTGACTGCAGCCATGAAATTAAAAGACGCTTACTCCTTGGAAGGAAAGTTATGACCAACCTAGATAGCATATTCAAAAGCAGAGACATTACTTTGCTGACTAAAGTCCGTCTAGTCAAGGCTATGGTTTTTCCTGTGGTCATGTATGGATGTGAGGGTTGGACTGTCAAGAAGGCTGAGTGCCAAAGAATTGATGCTTTTGAACTGTGGTGCTGGAGAAGACTCCTGGGAGTCCCTTGGGCTGCAAGGAGATCCAACCAATCCATTCTGAAGGAGATCAGCCCTGGGATTTCTTTGGAAGGAATGATCCTAAAGCTGAAGCTCCAGTACTTTGGCCACCTCATGCGAAGAGTTGACTCATTGGAAAAGACTCTGATGCTGAGAGGGATTGGAGGCAGGAGGAGAAGGGGACGACAGAGGATGAGATGGCTGGATGGCATCACTGACTCTATGGACATGAGTCTGAGTGAATTCCAGGAGTTGGTGATGGACAGGGAGGCCTGGCGCGCTGTGATTCATGGGGTCTCAAAGAGTCAGACACGACTGAGCGCCTGAACTGAATGAACTACTCTCTAAGCTTGTTTTCCTCTCCATTGTGGTGCTAAATTATCAGTATTTGGAGTGTCTGGCATTTCAGATGAGGAAGTTTATTTTTTGAAGTTAACTGTGCCTTGGTAGATTCAGGTAAGCATCTGTCCTTTGCAGGCAAGATGTGATGGATTACCAGACAGAGCTATAGCAATAGAAGAATTGAGTTATGTAATTATATTTAAGAGTGGTTGACTTCTTTCTAAATACTTTTGAGAAAAAATGGGTTACTACATTGCCTAAACAATAAGAGCTATAAACAGGCCAAGTTTTAGATAAAATTACCACTACTGTGGCAAATTTAACTTAGTTTAATTATTTAATTCAGCTTCTTGGATTACATTTGGTTCAAAAAACACTTTCCTTTTCTCATTTCTCTCAGTTAAAAAAAAAAAAAAAACTATGTGCAGAAGGAGTTTGGATTAACATTCTTAAGTAGTCTGCTGTTAACAGTATTACTATAGCCAAATAAGCTTTGGGGAGCTCAACCTTTGAACTATAGTTTGGTCACCAGGAAAAGGTGCCTTTTTATAAACAGTTTTAAAAATAAAAATGATAATGTTGACTTCAGCACTGCTGCCCCATTACTGCCAGGCTTATGACGCACAGAAAGCAAGGACTACTGGGTATAAATTTGATCTTCTGGACTAGTAAACAGAGCCAGCTCGCTCTCCACAGATGGAGAGCGTCACATTAACTAATTAAAAGCAAAAGCTCTTGACACTAAACAGAGTAAATGGATTTTAGGTAGAGTGAATGTCTCTTGCCTCATGGGAATGACTCCATCTTGTGAGAGGAACGAGAAGTTCTCTGAAACAGTTCCTCCTGTCACGGTCACATTCCCAGATCTTCACTAACGTCTAGCAAGACTTTTACTAAAAACTGTCTTTTTTTTTCCTCAAGTCCTTCTGTTTAGAAAACTGATAAGTACTTTTTGATCCCTTTCTCTCACCACTAAAAGCACTCTAAACTTTCAAATCAAGTAGGTTTTAAGACTAGAACACGTAGAGAATATCCACTACAGAATAAATTTACAAATTAACTCACCAGGACAGTTACTCAAAACTGGAGGAATGAGCAGGAGGACTGGGTAAAGAAGGGAAGAAAACTGATCATTTTTGTGTATTTAATATGAGCCACATGTATTCAAAAGATTTTCTCATTTATTATGGAGGTATCAAACACTTACATGACATTTCTCTTTGCTAGGCACTGTTCTAAGTCCTTTACAGATATTAACTTTTGTGATTCCTGTAAGTCCTACATTAACATGATAAGCATGTACTATATAAGCTGGCCACCATAATCTTTATTTTAGGCAACAGAAACTGAAGCACAGAAAGTTTAAGCAATTTGACCGAAGTGATGTACCTAGTAAGTGTCTGGGCCAAAATTCAGACCTAGCAATGTGGACCTTTATCACTGGGCTTTGCCATCATTGGAGTTTCACAGCAATTCATAAGGTGGGCCTAGTGTCTATCCATTTTAGAGGTGTGGATCCTGTGTCTGGTGAAATAACTCAGGATCAGCCTCGAACTTATTTTCTTTCCCCACCAAGTTAGCATTTCTTATGTACTTCTTGTTCTTATTAATGATATCAAGACTTAACCCAGTCATCCAAATCTGAAATTGAATTACAGATTTCATTATTTTCAGCTGAGTATCTGAGCCCTTCTTTTAATCCCTTCTGCTACTGTGTTAAGTTGGGCCCTTATTATTCTGCCCTAAACCAAGGCTTATAATCTCAGAGGCTTACTGGAAGCAGGCAGGTAGGCGGTATAAGGAGTGAAGGAGGCTGGGCCTAAGGAGGGAAGTTGGTGGACTCTGACAGGAAGTGGGGTTTTCAGGGACCCCCTGCTGCTATCCTTGCCACCCATTTGCAGGCAAGATTATGGGCTCGAACTTGACAGATTGGATTTTTTCGAGAGGAGCCAGAAATCTGGATTTTTTGTGGAATCTTCTGATTTCTGAACCATAGTACAAGTCACACAAAATATGTTTGTAGGCCCTCAGTTTTGCTACCTCTGACCTTTTATTACTGAGTCCTCCAGGCTGATGTACACTCCTCCAGTCTAGTCTACTCAGCCTTGCTGCATCCTCCCTATGCTACCATAATCTATCTGAAGTCCCAATCAGATAGAATTGTAGGGGAGGTTAGCAGGATCAAAAGCATTAAGACATGTAACATTTTTGGAAGAGTTCTTGGTACTTGGGTAAGTGCTCAAGCACTGTTCTTTATTGCTTTTCACTTAATTAAAGGCCTTAGGCAACTCCCATTTATACTCAGGATAATTTTTTGACATGGCCAGAAAAGTATTTTATGATTCCTGACTGACTTTGCACCTTCATCTTTGGCTATTTCACCAAATGTAGTCAAGCCATTCTCTACACTTGAGTGTGTCAGTTGATTTCAAGCCCTTTCAGCCTCTTGCCCTTCTGCCCTGGCCATCTGACTTGTGGACTCTTTGATCATCACCAGCAAGAGTCAACTGAGGCATCTCCTCCTCTCTCAAACCTCAGTCTACTTTTCCTTGAGTTTCCCTTGTGTCACCCTAGGACTGTAGGCTCCTTAAGAGCAGGGACTGTGTGTTTCCAGTCTTCGTATTCTCCGTGCTTTGGCAGTGCTGGCACATTGTGTGTATCTGCAGAAAATGTTGGTTGGGAATAATATGACTCTAAAAGTTGGTATTGGCACTTGAACTCTCACCTGACAGTGAATATCTTGTTCTTCAGATGGTACCTCAGAGAGGAAGGAAGCTGTGGCTGCTCTGTTGGGGACCCAGAGGGCAGTGTCCAGCCTGAGGACCTGTTGGGATTCTAGGTTGCAACTAATGATGAATCTAGGAAAATGTTTATTCTGCAAGGCATTAATGATGCCCTGTCCTCTGAACTGTAGTTGGTGAAAGTTAAGGTGAAGTCATTGGTTAAACTGTACTGGTCAGGTAAAGCAGCTCTGTTTTTCTATTTTAGAAGTGTGATGGTAAATGCTTGGAGACACTACATCTATTTATAGATGGCCCCAGTGCCAGATTTGTTATCTCCTTTCCTCAGGCTTGATAAACGAAAGAATGCTGAACTGCCATTGGTAGCTTCTCCATTAATGAATAGGAGAGTCTGGACAAAACACATGAACAGGAAATTCAAGGACACCTACTGTTGTTTTTATCAGTGCAGGAATTCTAGACTTGCAAGTTATATCCTGTTCTTTTTCTGGCTGAAGAAAGGGCTTTAGTAAATAAAAGACAAAGAGCAATGTGAAATCCATTAGAGGAATACATTTGCAGTATAACAAGTGCCAGTTATCCAGATCATTCTTTGTAATAATTTGCTCCCTTCTGTTCTTAGTTTTGCTTAATTTTAATATTACAAAGTGTATTTGTTTCTGGTTAGAGAGTAATAATTTTTGTTTTATTTTTATTTATTTTTTAAATTTAATACTTTATTCTATTTTACAGTACTGTATTGGTTTTGCCATACACTGACATGAATCAGCCATAGGTGTACACGATCTCCCAGTGCCGAAGCCCCCTCCCACCTCCCACCCCAGGTTTTTAAGCCAATCTCTGAAAGAGATTATTTAATCCAGACTAAGGGAGGGAGTTTTGAGTTTTTCTGTAGTTGACTCTTTCAAGTAGTATTTGTCTCTCTGAAGATTAATATAACACCAAATGATACTGTAGTTTTTAATCCAAAGGAAATTGTTAGATATGAAACATATATAATTTAAAATACATTAATTTTGAGTTCGGTTACTCACCATCATTTATAGAATGCAGACTGTGTGCTCAGCACTTTGCCAGGTGCTGTAATTTTGTTACAGAGATGAAGAGACATAGGTTTTGCTTGATTAGGTTTTTAAACAAGGCACACACTTGCATGTATATATAATTTGAATGGGAAAACCATGGTGATCATGGTTAAATTATATAGTGTTTGGAAGTCTTTCATCACTGTATATCCCTTCTGGATTTTGGAGTTACGAGTTCATTTCATCTTTCTGTGGAAGAATCCTTCTCTTCTTTTTGTTTACCCCTCTTTCATAAAGACTTCAGGTTCATAAATCTTTATCTCAAACTGTCTCACATTTTTTTCTGCACTGCTAATGCAAACACTTTCTGTGGTTTGGAGTTGTTTTTAGTACCCCAACTTCTTTATGTTTCGCAGAAATTTCCCCCTCAAATTTTGCTCAGTAATATTTCTGCCCACTCCTAGCACCCTAATTTTGCGTCATCTGGGAAAGCCCTGTCAGCAATAGGGCTTAATACTGGCCATCTCCTCCTGCCACTTTGAATGGGCAGAGGTGTCCTAGGCAAGATAGTAGTCAATCTTTTCTTTAAAGATTCCACTTCCTCCTTGTGCCATTAAACAGTTGAATTGAGTAAACAGTTCTCTGTTTCGATGCAGTGCTCACCAGCCTTCTTAAGTCTTTACATCTAACTTGCCTACAGAAACAGAGTGCATTTGCCAAAACATGCAAGTTATCTGTTTCTTGTTCCTCAGTTTCTTACTGTGTAAATCTGTAAATTGCCATTATGTCTTGTTTATCAGTCTCTTGAACTTTGTGAGGATTAAGTAGCTTCCATAATCTGATTGCCCTACAACGCTGGCAGCTGAAGGCCAGACCCTGCTCCTTGGCAGACAGAGCAGAGCAGCCTGTTTCGAGAGGCCCTTTGGCAGCCTGTCAGCTGCCACACCCTGAGTTCATCATATATCCTTCTTTCTGAGTTCTAAAAGCATTTGTGTTGTTTCATCACTAAGTCATGTCCACCTCTTTGTGACCCCATGCACTATAGCTCCACCAACCTCTTCCGTCCATGGGATATCTCAGGCAAGAACACTGGAGTGGGTTGCCATTTCCTCCTCCAGGGAATCTTCCCAACCCACCAATATTTTAAAAAGTAACAGGCACTTTTTTAAACCAGTGTTTGAAAATAACTGTCTATAAACTTAAAATTTATATGCCTAAAGGGGGTTTCCTCACATACTGTTGCAAATGTCAGTTTATGGCCTTTTTGAGGATTTAGGATACATATTATTCCATTAACGATACAGTGTAATGGTAAGTCATACAGTAAAAAAACTTGGTATAATCTAGACTTCCTAAATTTATTTGACTTCCACTTCCAGCCAACCTTCCAGCTCCTTGCTTCCTCACCAATCCCCAAGTGCCAATTAGCAAACATGACTGGGGATGTTTGCTCTGTACTGTCCCATCCCCTCTTTTCCTTTCTTTGACCTTTCTGCATCTGATCCTGAAACCTAGACCATGAACCCAGTGTTCCAAGGATAACGTGGTAGCATTGCCTGAGGTAGCATTCCAGGCTTCGTCTTCATGTTCAGTGTCCGACTCTTCAACCCTGTGGACTGTAGCCTGCCAGACTGGTCTGTCCATAGAATTTTCCAGGCAGGAATACTGGAGTGGGTTGCCATTTCCTCCTCCAGAGGATCTCTCCTACACAGGGATCAAATCTACTTGTCCTCCATGGAAGGTGGATCCTTTATCACTGAGCCACCTGGGAAACCATTCCAAGCCTAGTGCTCAAAAATCATTTGGCCAGGATAATTCTTCAGTTCATTTTATTGTTGTTTCAAAAATAATGCTCACTATTATTAAAGCACATTAAAAAAGTAAACTAAGTGCCTAAAATAATATCTCACATTTGTATCATTTCTATGTTGTATTATCTCAGAAGGCCTTAAATTAGGTCTGTGAGCAGGTACTGTAATTCCTGGGTCTGAGGGGAAAGTGACCTGCGTTTAGAGCATTGTGGTGATTTGAATAGGACCCTGGTGGCTCAGATGGTGAAGCATCTGCCTGCAATGCAGGAGACCTGGGTTCAATCCCTGGATTGGGAAGATCCTCTGGAGAAGGAAATTGCTACCCACTCCAGTACACTTGCCTGGAAAATCCCATGGACAGAGGAGCCTGATAGGCTGCAGTCCATGGGGTCACAAAGAGTCGGACACGACTGAGCAACTTCACTTTCACTTTTTCACTTTCATGTGATCATTTAGCAGCAGAACCTGGATTAGATCTCTAAATATCTGACTCCAAGGTTCAGTAAGTTTCTTTTTCCAGGGTTGCCACCCTTTATAGGCAAGTTTTGCTAATTTTTCAACTCTCCTTTCACCCCATCCCCCATTTAAGTGGACTCATTTCATTGAGTAATACCTACTCTGAGTCCAATGCAGTGCTATCAGGGTGAACGCTCAAGAGCAATTCAGGGTAAGTTCTTGCCCAGAAGTGCTACGAGTTTAGTGGGACAGGCAGATGACGTGATCAGCGCTTGTACCTGGGGTATTTGTTACACGTGGCAGAGAGCACACTGGAAATAATGCCGTTTGGTGTCTTCTGGGAAATTGATGTCTCTCCTGGCAGGGAACCTTAGAGAAGTCACCACAGTAAGGCTTCTGTCCCACTGGGCTGTGAAGGATCCGCAGTAGCCCTGCAGACAGAGCGTAGGGCAGAACTGGGTCAGGAATAGTCATGCCAGGGCTTGGAGGCATGGAAAGGCCAAGTGAGTGGCGCGGAAGGGCAGCAGATAAGCCCAGAAAGGCAGATTGGAGATAGGTGGGGTGGGACTCCGAAGCTCACCAGCTGACTTTTCCAAGTTTCAGTTCCTTTCTTTACTGGGCTGTTGTGAGGAAGAAATGCAGTCATGCTGGGAGTGCCGTGGTCTTAAAGCCTCAGGCAAAAAGGGGGAATTTATGAATAAACTCTCATAAAGTTTCTGATAGATATCAGCAGTCTGTGTATGACTTGTCCTTATTTATCTTGCTGAGCTCATTTGACTTGCTGTACATGCCATGAACAATTTTAAACAAGTAATGTGATCAGCTTCTTGTTAAAAAGATTTAGAGTAGCTAGCAGAGAAACAAGTTTATGATGTTAAAATAATAAGTGCAATTTTAGACATAATGAGGTTCAAGCAGTAGATTGAGGTATAAACTCACTAAGACAACAGCGGAACTGGGAGTTTGCCGTAATTAAATTGTTTACTTTCAACTTGTGTATGACTTGTTTCACGTGAAGAATGAGATCCTTGGAGTGTAGTTCAGTTCAGGTCTATATTTAGGGCTCTGTGTCTTGACGTAGTTAGTTAATGAGAGGTTGGTATTGAGGATAGGTGGCAGATTTGGGAGAATACTTTTTAACTATTAATGCAACGTTGGATAGTTACCCTGGCAATTTGGATCTTCTCTAGTATGGTCTGTAATGATCTCCCATCTAGATTAGCAAAAGCTTCTTCTT
>SJYC01056054.1:0-23616 GCA_006408675.1 Madoqua kirkii | reverse complement strand
TTCCAAGGCAAACCATTCAATATCACAGTTATCCAAGTCTATGCCCCAACCAGTAATGCTGAAGAAGCTGAAGTTGAACAGTTTTATGAAGACCTACAAGACCTTTTAGAACTAACACCCAAAAAGACATCCTTTTCATTATGGGGACTGGAGTGCAAAAGTAGGAAGTCAAGAAACACCTGGAGTAACAGGCAAATTTGGCCTGGGAATACAGAATAAAGCAGGGCAAAGACTAATCAAGTTTTGCCAAGAAAATGCACTGGTCATAGCAAACACCCTCTTCCAACAACACAAGAGAAGACTCTACACATGGACATCACCAGATGGTCAACACCGAAATCAGATTGATTATATTCTTTGCAGCCAAAGATGGAAAAGCTCTATGCAATCAACAAAAACAAGACCAGGAGCTGACTGTGGCTCAGATCATGAACTCCTTATTACCAAATTCAGACTTAAATTGAAGAAAGCAGGGAAAACCGCTAGACCATTCAGGTATGACCTAAATCAAATCCCTTATGATTATACAGTGGAAGTGAGAAATAGATTTAAAGGCCTAGATCTGATAGATAGAGTGCCTGATGAACTATGGAATGGGATTCGTGACATTGTACAGGAGACAGGGATCAAGACCATCCCCATGGAAAAGAAATGCAAGAAAGCAAAATGGCTGTCTGGGGAGGACTTAAAATAGCTGACCAAGTTACTCTTGTTTAATACCCTTTACTGGCTCCCATGTTCTCTCAGGATAAGGCCAACTCTTCAATGTGAGTGGATATACGAGTCCTTTTATAATTTGGCTTTTGCTTCCCTTTCTCTCACCTTCTCTCTTGTCACCCCACCGCCAGGCTGCCCAATGGGATTGAATTGTTTTCATCTCCTTGCTCCTGCCTGTAGACTTTGTTCTGTGCATCTCTGCTGCTTGGTACTCTTCCTCCTGCCTGCCTGAGTCCCACTATTCTTCAAGATGTTTCTCTTTCTAGGCAACACGTCCACTTGGATAGTGTTGTCCCTCTTGTCCCTGAGGCAGCCTTAAAATCATTTTCCTAGGGTAGAAACTCCATGACTATTGAATGCTCTATTCAGCATTATGTGATCTGGGCTGGCAGAGGGCTGGAATAAATATTGGTAAATAAATACTGGTAAATAAATGGATCTCTCCCTAAAGGGTTTATAGATTAGAAGGAGAGATTACCTGTGTGTACGTGTACAAATAGGTATACATGATAGAATGTGGCAAACTTTGAAAATATGGAGGGTTTTTTTCCTAGTTCAAGGGATCAGAAAAGCTTTCATAGAAGAATTAACAGTTGATTTGAATCTTAAAGAAATAGGTAGAATTTACATGATTGTTAAGAGGTACATTCAAAGTAATGAATATGTGCAGAGTATCGCACTTTAAAAATTAACTATATGAAAGCAGATGTCCAAAGGCCAAGCAAGTATCATAAACAAGAGAAGCTGGTCACATTGGTTTCCTAGGGACATTTAGTCTTTTGATCTAATATATTTTGCATATTTAATTCACTTTTTTTTTCATTTCCATGAAGAAATAGATTTTTTTTTTCTTGCCTTGTTCTAAAGATTTTCTCCTCACAGTTTATCTTTTAATAAAGAATACCACTTTTCACTTTGCTGAAAGAAAACAAGACCACCAGCCTGAGTATACCAGTTTCCCATGACTGGCACCAGAGTAGATTGAGGTGGCCTGGTTTTAGGGCTATCCTGTTGGCCCAGTGAAGCCAAGTTCTGCTTTTCAAGAGAAGCTGGGAATCTGGACTTGTATGAAATCATTTGCCTTTTTAAAATATTGGCAAACTATTAGAATGATTTAAAAACAACTTAGGGGCCAAATCAAATGCATGTAAGAGTTGAGTATAGCCTCTCATCTACACCAGGAGGTGCTAAGTAGAACTGTTCTCTTTAATTCTCTTTAAATAACTCACAGAAAATGTGAGATGATTTTACCCCTAAAAGTTCTCAGTGGCCTAAAATAACCATGTATAAAGCATCCAAAATTTACAGTAATGATATTAGAATTCCACAGATGCTTCTTGTTGGGCCCCTTTCTAAGCCCTAGACTGTCCTAAATAGACACGGTCTCTGAAAGAATGTACAATTGTGCTGGAACTATCTTTGTGTGGGGTGGATCTTTTCAAAGTAAAATTGTTTTATAAAAATAAATTCATCCTTAATGCATTCTGTAATAGAAGCTGACTTGTGAAATAGTTTATGAAAGTTAGTTGTGAAAACTAAACCATATATAATGTGGCCATGAGAAGCATTTATAAGAGGTGAAGTTGTTACCTGAAGTATTCCATATCTTAAAACTTCTGTGTACACTGTCTTCTACACAAATCGAGCACCCTGCAAACTGAGCATTTGAGGAACACCCATTTGAAGAGGAATGGAGGAAAAAAAAAAGAAAATTGTGTATTTCTATTTTCATCTCCTTTCAAATCCTGTCTAACATGGAATATTATTTACTGTAAGGGAAAACCAAACTGCACAAGTTTAAGCTGCAAGAGAGCCTTAAAATGTTAAGCCTGCCCGTAGATTTCTGGCGTTGTCTTTGAGAGGAAAGAGTATGATTACCAAAAATATGATTACAATGTTATTTGCTTTCCAAGATGACTTGATTTACACAAGTTGTGAGCAGATATATCAACATGCTTTTTTCATCCTTTTTTTAAGAAATATGAACTTGTTTCAACTCTCTTTGGACTAGTGTGGGCTTTGATACCATGGATAGGTTTTTTTGTTTTTCAAGTACTGTGACAGTGTCATAGGTGGTTTCCCTTCTTCCTAGGATTGTATATTCCATACACTGTGATCTCCCTTTCACCATTTAAAAGCCGTCTCCCGACTACACAAATATTGTTTACTTACTACGCTACACAACCTGTCAAATAGTGATAAGCATTACATTCCTTGTCTGCCTCTCTTGTCTTTCGACTTTGAGCATAATTTATAAAATTGAGATGAGGTCTTTTCCATTCAGATTAGACAAGTTTCTGAATCTGCATCCAACTGTACATTGTTAAACCCATAAAGCCAGAAATCCAGCCTGCCTTTCAGAATTCTTAATTTAATCATTCACGTAATTTTTAAAAGGGTCTTTTGCTTCTTTGAAAAATGGTGTTATAGTGCCACCGTGTGGCCTTTTTAAATTAGACTCAGAATTATTAACAAGTTACTTCTGAGCTATCCTTTTGTTTTACTAATAATTCATTTTCCAACATTATTGATTCAAAAGGCATTTTTAAACAAAGAAGGTCCTCCACTGGTGTGACTTCATTTAGCTGTTTTAAAGGTGTTTAGATTGAAGACATAATTTCCTGATTTCATTTTTGTAGACTTTGTTAGAAGTATCAGAATTCCATTGTGTTGATGATGTATCCTTGCATATTTCTAATTAATAATTCACTTTACCAATTTGGAAACAGTTGCACGCAGGGGTAGGAAGGGTTTATTCAGTGGTTATATCTTGAACTACATTTAGGAACAGTGCTTCTGAACCGTTTCAGTCATTTTGACTTGTTTCTTTCTCAGACCTGAACCTCTGCATGTTTGATAGGGTTCAGTTGAAGATGAACTGGGGCTTGATTTTTTCACTGATTTTGTTTGTTACCCATTCTGTGTGACCTCTGCTATGTTGTTGTTCTGTTGCTACGTTGTGTCCAACACTTTGCAACCCCATGAACTATAGCACGCCAGGTCTTCCCTGTCCTTCACTATCTCCTGGAGTTTGCTCAAGTTCATGTCCGAGTCGGTGATGCCATGATGCCATCCAACCGTCTCATCCTCTGCTGTCCCCTTCTCCTCCTGCCCTTAATCTTTCCCAGCATCTGAGTCTTTACCAGTGAGTCAGCTTTTCACATCAGCTGGCCAAAGTACTGGAGCTTCAGCTTCAGCATTTGTCCTTCCAATGAACATTCAGGGTTGGTGTCTTTTAGGATTGGTTAGTTTGATCTCCTTGCTGTCCAAGGGATTCTCAAGAGTCTTATGTGACCTTTACTAGGTTGAGTTAATTTGACATAATTCTATGTCAAAAAGCAGAATTTTGTTTTATGAGGGGAAGGAAAAGCAAGGTTTAGAACAATTAAATAAATACCCATTCCTAGTGTAAGCTTCAGGTAGTTCATAATTTTTCTTTAATAGTATTTTTTGTAATCTTTGTATAATGAATTGTGAAATTGTTGACTTGGATATTTTAAAGGATTCTTTGTGTAATTATTTTTTTGTTGTTGCAATTTCATATTTTTAAGAAGTACATGCCAAGTCTCAAGCACTTTATTTAAAAAAATCTGCCCAAGAATAAATTCTACCATAAATAAGCCTGTATGGAAATACTGCTGCTGTGTTATTTCAGTGTCGGAAGTCTCAGCTGCTGTGAGAGAGCAGCCTTGGAAATTAGGGAGTTGACACAATCCCTAGTAGATTTGTTAACAGTGAAAAATGAATATCAGAAATTATGGGACTTCCCCAGCGGTCCAGCAGTTAAGAATCTGCTTTCCAATGCAGGGGGCATGGGTTTGATTCCTGGTTTGTGGAATTAAGATCCCACATGCTACACGATGTGGCCAAAGGAAAAATAAAGAATGCTATTAGCATTTCCTAAAGTTTAATTTTTATTTTTGAATTAAGTTAGTATATAGATGAAAGAATATATGGACTTGTTAAGATGAAATATTTAACAGAGTCTGTCTCAAGAATAAAGATTTATCAATTGTTAAAAATTTTTTAATGATTTAAAAAATTATTTTATTTTTTACATGCTCAATGAATGTTTAACTTTGGTAAATAAATTGTAGCACCAGTATATAGTATTCAAGATATGTTACCTTCATTTTAATATATCACTTCTTTTAACACTATAGGCTTCCTTTGAAACAATCTGATTTTAAAAATTATCTTCCTAAAATGTTCTTTTTTAATAGAAAAAGTTACGCCGATCACAGCATGCTCGCAAGGAGACAGAGTTCTTACGGCTCAAGCGGACCAGACTTGGCCTGGATGACTTTGAGTCTCTGAAAGTTATAGGAAGAGGAGCGTTCGGAGAGGTATGCTTCGTTTTTAAAGTCGCTGCTATTGAAAATATGTATCTTAAGATAGTAGCTTCATATGTAAGTAGTGTATTGGGTTAAAATGTGTATTAAAGTAGTGTAATTTTAATAGAATTTCTAAAATAACCAGCAACCGCAAATTACAGCACCGCTTTCTTTAAAGGAGCCTACCTTTCACCCCTAAATAAATAGCAGTGACTGAAATTTGTGCTGTGAATTTTTATGTTCAAGGTGCGGCTGGTCCAGAAGAAAGATACAGGCCATATCTATGCAATGAAGATATTGAGAAAAGCTGATATGCTTGAAAAAGAGCAGGTAAGAGTTCTTTAGCACATGTAACCAAAGGAACATCCACTGACGAGGTGTTAGAGTAAGTGTTAAAACTGGGATTTTAAGAAAGAGAAACCTACACATCTTACTATTTAATTGATTATAGATTTTTTGGTAGCCCGTTTCATTGTTTCTCTCTGGTTAAAATTTCTTCCAAATTCATAATCTAGCTTGTGTGTTCAGGCTGTCATAACAAAATATCACAGACTGGGTGACTTAAACAATAGAAACTTCTTTTCTCATAGCTCTGGAGGCTGAAAGTCCAGGAGCAAGGCAGGGCTTCATTGCTGGTGAGACCTCTGTTCCTGCCTTGCACACAGCAGCCTTCTCACCAAGTGCCTACATAGCCTTTCCTTGGTATGTGCAGAGGGCAGAGAGTGACTCCCTGGAGTCTCTTCTTATAAGAACACTAACCCTCCCTGCTTATGACGTCACTAAACCTACCTCCTTAGTACTCCATCTCCAAATCCAGTCATAGTGGGGTTTAGTGCATCACCACTGGAATTTTCAGAGAGGACACGAACCTTCATTTCATAGCAAAATACCTTCTTCTCTGACTTCAGTAAAAGTAAAGGACAATTCTCAGCACCCTTAGTCCCTATTACCTATCAAATAAGCAAACCAGTCTCCTAAGAATTTGCTGATTTTATTACACATATTTCAAAATCTGTAAAGGGCTCCTCCTGTGGCTTGGATGGTAAAAGATGTGCCTGCAATACAGGAGACCCAGGTTTGATCCCTGAGTTAGGAAGATCCCCTGGAGGAGGGAATGGCTACCCAGTCCTGTATTCTTGCCTGGAGAATTCCATGGACAGAGGAGCCTGGCGGGCTACATCCATGGGTTACAGAGTCAGAGACGACTGGTCGACTAACACTAACACTCAAAACCTGTAACCCCTCCAATTTTGTACTCCTGAGTACTCCCTCCCTCTTTCCTGTGACTTGGTGGAATTTTGGAGTGACCAAGAATCTGAAGACATCAATTGTTGCTGTTCTATTATTTTATGCCTCCACCTGAGTAGACATTGTTAGAACCCTGAGGGAGTATATGTGCTAGTGAAAGAGTCAACAGTGTGAGGATGTAGAGGGAGATGGTGTCTCCTGGACCTAAAGCTGAACTGCACTGTTAGTCCCACCTAAACTAACTTTGTTGTCATAACAGTACGATCCTGATTTTTCATTTAAATATGGCCCAATTGAATTTTCACTGCATTAGTTCACTTTATTTCTGGTCCATTCATTCAACAAGTATTTATTAGGTGCCTATGATGTGTCAAATACTATTCTAGGTTCTGGGAATACAGTGATTAACAGGCGAAACCTGAATCTTGTTCACTGACAGTTGTAGGGAAAATGAGCAGACAGCTGTTGGAAACAGTCATGTCTGCCAAGTACTATGAAGACAAATTTTACAAAAGGTTAAAGTGATGCAGATGACCTGGCTTTAGGAGAAAGAATTAGATGAGGGAAGGTTCTCTGCAAAGAGAATATTGACGAGAAAGAGTGAGACCTATGGTCAGGTAGAATGAAGATCCAGAGGCTCTGCAACGAAAAGAGTCTTGGTCTGTTTAGAGATGGAAAGAAGCCACTGTAGCTAGAGTTCAGGGAGGAGATGATGGTGGGAGAGGGAGGCAGGGAGCAGATCACACAGGGCTTTGATGGTCGAGAAATGGTGGATGGGTCCCACTCCAGATGCAGTGGGAAGACACTGTTTTGCTTAAACGAGAATTATATGTCTCTTGGATGCTTGACAAAGATGGCTTGCAGGCAGGACAAACAAGAGTTGGAGCAGGGAGAACACTGGAGAGACTGTAGCAGTGGCAGCCAGGACGCGACGGTGCCTTACAAGCAGTGCCTGCGTGCTCAGTTGCTTCAGTTGTGTCCGACTCTGTAGCCCTCTGGACTGTGGCCCACCAGGTTCCTCTGTCAGTGGGATTCTCCAGGCAAGAATACGGGAGTGGGTTGCATTCCCTCCAAGGGATCTTCCCAATCCAGGGATGGAACCTGAGTCTCTTGTGTCTACTGCATTGGCAGGCAGGCTCTTTACCCCTAGCACCACCTGGGAAGCCCTGTGCGACAGTACAGGGTTACAACAGTAAAGTGGAAGAAAAGTCACAGATGACATGTATGGTCTCATGGAAGAGCCAGCAGGATTTTCTGAGCCGTACTCTATATTGGGAGGGAGAGGAGGGGCAAGGATAGTGAGAAAAGAGGGAAGAATCAAGGATAATTCCCAGAGTTATACCTGGGAATGGGATGCTTGATGGTGTCGTTTTCTAATGTAGAAAAGACGGGGAAAGCAGATCATTCCTGACCACTCACTCTCCAGGAAGACAGGACTCTGCAGACAGCCTGCTTTCACGATGAGACGGTGACAGAAATGTCCAGAGATGCGGTGGCAGGGGTTTTGTTGAACACAGGCTGATCTACAAGGAAAAGGTTAGAAGGCAAGGGAGGTCAGATATTGAGATATGTTAGAGGATTACAGGTAATGATGGAAATAAACATCTGGGTCAAGATGTAGAGCCTCCGAGATTAGGAGATAAACAGGAAACTTCTAACTAAGCCATATGGGATTAGTCCTGGATTGAGTTTTAGAGGAAAGACTAAAGGCAGAAGTGAGTTCCAGCCCATGGTCTTTAGGTGACTGGCCACATGTGGCTGCTGGACACTTAACTGTAGCTGGTCTGAACCGAGATAATGCTGTGCAAAGGAAAATGCCCTACCAAACTTTGAAGGCTTGGTGTCCCCCCTCCCTCAAAAAAAGAGTATAAATAAGTAGCTCAATAATTTTCCTGTTGATTACATGCTGAAATGATAACATTTGGATATATAGGGGTTCAGTTCAGTTCAGTTCAGTTGCTCAGTCATGTCCGACTCTTCGAGACCCCATGAATTGCAGCACTCCAGGCCTCCCTGTCGATCACCGTCTCCCAGAGTTCAAAAATTATATGTTAAAAATAATTCCACCCATTTCTTTTTATCTTCTGTGTGACTACTAGAAAACTTAAAGTGACATGCATGGTTTGCATTTATTTCTGTTGGACAGCCCTGGTCTAGAATTTTTGCAGAAGAATCTTCACTTCAACATCAAGTCTGTTTTGCACTTTGGGATTGTTTTTTCACCCTATATAAATTAATCTGCCTTTGTCACTATTGAATTTCATTTTAGAAAATGTTTTTCCCACTTAATTCTAATATATTATTATTTTAAGTTTTTATCACATTTACTTGAATGCTAACGACTCTGCAAAATTAAATAGCAGCTTATCTCCCCACTTTCCTGGTGGTTCAGAGAGTAAAGCATCAGCCTGCAGTGCGTGAAACCCAGGTTCAATCCCTGGCTTGGGAAGATCCCTCCCCTAGAGAAGGAAATGGCAACCCACTCCAGTATTCTTGCCTGTACAATTCCATGAACAGAAGAGCCTGCAAGGCTATAGTCCTTCGGGTTGCAAAGAGCTGGACATGACTGAAGCAACTAACATATCTCCCCACTGTTGTAGTTCCAGATTACTGTGCATGACACTTTCTCTACTATAGAAACCTAGGTCCATTTTGAAAACATGCCTGTAATCTGGCTTTAAGATACTTAAAAATGATTAATCAAGCCAAGTTAATGATGTAGTTATCTTGATAACACCGGAGGCAGCACTAGAGTTTGTTTTTCCTTTACCATCTCAAAGTGCTTTCTGTAAAAGGTGGTAGGTGGTGGTGGTGGTGGTGGTGAAGTCGCTCAGTCGTGTCCGACTCTTTGCAACCCTGTGGACTGTAACCTACTAGGCTTCTCCATCCATGTGATTCTCCAGGCAAGAATATTGGAGTGGATTACCATTTCCTTCTCCAGGGGATCTTCCCAACTCAGGGATTGAACCCAAGTCTCCCACATTGGAGGCAGATGCTTTAACCTCTGAGCCACTAGGGAAGCTCAATATAATTTTTCACTTTATGAAACAAGTCCAAAGAAATTTTAAGTTTTTTGATGCCAGAAAACAAGTTTTTAATGTTTATTCTTATGCTTTGATTTTGATCTTAGAACGTTTACTGTATCAGACCATGATACAGTAATCTCGGTTATTTTAAGCAGATCATATTTTGTTATCAAGAAAAGGTTTACAAAATCTGTATCCTCATGTGCTTTAGGCTAGAGTTCATAATGGCACACAATGAAAATAGCAAAAGCATAAAACCAAATATTCTATTGTTAATTAAATTTGAAGAAAGAATGTATAGCTGTATCAGTGGGAAAACATCTGAAAATTAACTGTACCAACCCCACAAATCACTCAGTTCATAAAGTTTTTCAGTCTCCAAAATGTTCATTTAATAGTGACTGTAGTAATTATGTGTCTGACAAAAGTCAGTATCAAAATCCCAATAAGTTATATAAGAATTTGCTGTAGATCATGTTTTTGGATATTATAAAGGTTTATTATAATAAAATAATATTAAGTTATTATAAATGTTTCAACTTTTTAAAACAACCTAGTAGTTAAAGGCCAAGTTAGGCCCTTTGTTGGACTGGTAACAATTAAAAATAGTTCGTTGAGCACCCTGACTTTGTCCTACCAATCATAGGGCATTGCTAACTATTTAACTTTTAATAAAAGTCAGACCAGGACCCTAAATTTATTTGACAAAGCCAAGATCCTTGGTTAGGTTAAGATTCTGATTAGAAAATCTTTAGAGTAGTCATTTTTCTATCTGAAAACTCTCAGCTTCCCTTTGTGATCCCACCTCTTCAGACCTAAAGATATCAGCTAAAATAAAGTGTTTCCTGAACTTCTCCATATTTAATAAGGATATGATAATTGTGAAGAAGATTTAAAAATGTGTTACGTGTTACAATTATTTTTTCAAAATAATTCATCCAGGTGGCCCATATCCGAGCAGAAAGAGATATTTTGGTAGAAGCAGATGGTGCCTGGGTGGTGAAGATGTTTTACAGTTTTCAAGACAAGAGGAACCTTTATCTAATCATGGAATTTCTCCCTGGAGGTAAAAGCAAACGCAATAGCAATTTCAGGCCAACACAAGCACATCTTTATATCTAACTAGATGTTATTGATTATATAAATCAGTAAGCTAGGGATAACTTATACCTTTGGCTCTGAGGTTTTACACAGTCATAATTTTCTAATCATTCCTCCCATAATAATACTAATTTGAACCGCAAATCAGATTGTTTTGAAGAAATGATAAAGCTAGCACATTTTAAATATTATTATTGTGTTTACTATGTATATTTTTTAGATCTTTGCAAGTCTAGAGTTGAGAACAAGTCACCAAAGAAGACGACAGAGAACCCAGTGGGCAAATGATAGGCAGTGTAAGGAACAGAACTCTGGTTGGTCTACAAATAGATAAGAAAACGTTCAGCTTTACTCATATTCAGGGAAATGCAAATTAAAACAAGAATGAGATTCCATTTCACACTCAGCCATCTGATTGGTAGAAACATTAATAGTCTAATGAGGCTGTGGGGGAAAGCTGGCCTCTCATCTGTGCAGACGAATCTCTGACTCTTGGGGAGAGCGGTTCAGAGATGCTAGGAAGGTTAAAAAGGCACGTGTCCTACAGTCAGGGATTCTTCCCCACATGTGCACAAGAGGCCTCATGGCAGCAGTTTCGTAAGAGTGAAACCCTAGATGCAAGGTAACTGTCCATCAGTAGAAGAATGGATAAGTAAAACATGGCATAATTATATCATTAAATATTCTACAGTAGTTAAAAGTCAGGGGCTGTATTTGTTTCGACAGTAAGATCTCAGAAATCAAGAGAGATAAAGCAAGCTATGGATTTATATGTACAGTTGATATCATTTATGTAATTTTAAAAACCATAAAAAAGACTCTAAATTCATAGATTAATATATATGCATCTGAAAACATTTCAAAAATAAGCTAGAAGAATACACACCAAAGCAAATCCATGATAATGGCAACTCAACAAAAAGCGGAAGGGGAGTGGAATGGAAACAGAGGATGAAGAATTTGCTTGGTATTTTTTTAAAGACTTGAAGCACCATGAAAAGTATTAACAGTTGTCAATTTTGAGTTGTAAATTTACCAGTGTTTCTTCTTTGTCCCTTGTAAAAGGGCAAAATTTCTTGGGAACAAGAATGTCTAGAAGTGACCCTCTTGGTGGAATAATGACCTATCTTTGTTGGCCCAAAGAGTGCTGAGTGCTTTTGAAACTTGAATTTGAAAGGATATATCCCATTTCCAGATCTGCTTACACGCATTCATTTTCCCAGTTTGATATATTTTCCTCAGCAACTTATTTCTGGATATTGAATGGTAGATACTATATCATTATCAGTTTTGCTGTGATTTGATTTCACATATTTTCTACCTTAAAACCATTACATGTCATGAAACTTCTCCTTAATGAGACTTTTTTTTATTTGGCCCTAGAGATGGTTGGAAGTACTCTGGGTGGGTCATAAAATGCAGAAATGAGGCTTATGTTGTGTATTACAAAGACATCTTTTACAAAACATTCCCCCTTTTGAGGCATTACTAATACAGGGTACTTACTCTCATTTACTTAGGTGACATGATGACATTGCTAATGAAGAGGATACTTTGACAGAAGAGGAAACACAGTTCTACATTTCAGAGACTGTTCTGGCAATAGATGCGATCCACCAGTTGGGTTTCATACATCGGGATATTAAACCAGACAACCTTTTGCTAGATGCCAAGGCATGTGAATAAACTGGTGAATTACTAGGTCACTGATTGTTTTATGCTGTAATAGAGGTGATTTTGTGATTGGAAACGGGCAACTGCAATTTATATGACTGCTAACCTACATTATTTCATAAATTGGTATAGTAGGAGAGAGCTCTTGAAGTGAAATGACATCAAGGGAAAATTGGCTGTCTTTTTATCATCTTCTATTTTCTCTTTCTGAAAATAATCAACATCAAATATTGATGATTTTTCATTTCACCTGTAGGAGTTCTAAGCTAAGAATTTTTATGATTGCATTTAGACGAAGAGTTTTAAATAAGCCTTTTATCTCTAATGATTTTATGAGGTTTTTTCCTTTTTTTCCTTAGGGTCATGTAAAATTATCTGATTTTGGTTTGTGCACGGGATTAAAGAAGGCTCATAGGACTGAATTCTACAGAAATCTTACCCACAATCCACCAAGTGACTTCTGTAAGTTGGATTTTTTTTTCAAGTTAAAGTAGTCCAGCTGGTTTAATCCAGGACTGTTGAGAACTGAAGCTTCTCTCCTACTCCTCAAACCTTAAACTGTGTGTTTTCAATGCGTGCATGTGAACTTGTTTTTTGGTAAGAGTTTTTCCCTCATAATTACAATTCTGTCTCATTGAAATTAGCATTCCAGAACATGAACTCAAAGAGGAAAGCAGAAACATGGAAGAAGAATAGGAGACAACTGGTAAGTAGCCACATTTGGAAGAAAGAATTTTGGGCCCTGGTCCTAAAATCTCATTTGGTATTTGTTTTATAATTTAGAGCTTCACAATATTTATTAGTTCTTACTTCTTAGTGATAGAGCTTGTTCTGAGATCATATAGTTTTCTTAATTTTTCTGTAACATTTCCATGCCTATAAAGGCAAATGCCACTTTTATATTTTATGATTTCACTTCAGAGTATTTTATCAAGCATATCTCTGATTATGTATTTGTCCGTTTGCCAGTACTAGCACTTTCTATAAAACTCACCGAGATGAGTGTGCAAGCGTGCTAAGTCACTTCAGTCTTGTCTGGCCCTGTGCAACCATGTAGACTGTATGTAGCCTGCCAGGCTGCTCTGCCCATGGGACTGGGTTGCCATGCCCTCCGCCAGGGGATCTTCCCAACCCAGGGATAGGACCTGTGTCTTTTCTGTCCACTTGCATTGGCAGGCGGGTTTCTTTACTGCTAGCACCACCTGGGAGATGAGTGTAAATTGAGGTAAATGCTGAGTGATATTCATGTTTCCATTTTCCCTACCTGTCCTGATACAACAAATATCAGTCAGCATAAGTAAGGTTATTGTGTGTTTCTAAGAACTTTATAGACAAAGTAAACATCAAGTTTGTTGTCGTGTTAACAGTGTTACAATAAAACAGAATTGCAAAGCAGACTTTACCGCAAATAAACGTAATGACTCCTTTAATGCCCAGCAGTACTGTCTGTTTTTAACCCTAGAAGCTTTCTCTTCCATTACTTAGCAAATACTAGAGTCATTTGTCCCTTTTCTTCTTTCCTTTTATCCTGTGAACATTGTCAAGGTTACGAATGTGCCTTTTGACTTTAATTTCCTAACTTCTTATACAATGCCTGGTACATATCGACAGATATCTATAAATATTTGTTGAATTCTGCCAAGTGATGAAGGGAAACTTACTCAGCAGTCCTTCAGGAAGGTAAACAGACTGAAAGGCGAGTCTGGTTCCCTCTCAAAGCAAATAAAGTGATCTTGCATCATTGAGCTCATTCTCTCATTAGCCCAAGTAAACTTTTTGTCCTTGTAAAACATTTTGGTGTTTTAAAGTTTTCAAAAATATTTTTAAATGTTTTGAGCTATGCATTAGTGACAGAATATTATTTCTACTTTTAAGTGTGTCACTTTTAGATATTTTACTATTGAGAAAAGAATTGCAGTATTTCCTACTTTTAAAGGGAAATATGAATACTGCCTGAAACTATGGTGGAAATTCTGTACTCCCTAATTACGGAGTATTAACAGTCGTTACTCATGTGCAGGTTTTACTATTCTTATGACTATCATCATGACTTACATCAGTATTTTCCAGTGACAAAATAGACCGGACTCTTGGTGTTCGGGGCAGGAAATTCCTTTAGAGCCTATATCCCCTGCCACTAAATGCCAATCATGTCCTTCCCCAGATCATAGAAATGTCAAAATCTGCTGTTACACATTTTCGAATGGCCCCTAGAGTATTATCTGTAATAGAAAGTTGCTGCCTTAAAGAAAGTTTTTGTAAGATTTTATATGAATTAAGAATGAAAAACCGCATGGCTTTGTAATAGATAAGCAGTACCCTGGAAATGAGTTTATAATGAAAATACCTGACCTTTATATGGGAGGCTGTGGTTTACAGACACACTCCTTTGATTGTTTCATCCTCGTACCCACTCTGTTAGGGCAGGAATTATTAGTCCAGTTTTATGTAAGCAGAAGTTGAGGCTCAAAAAGGCTGAATAACTTGCCTGAGAGCAAGTATCGAGTGGAGAAGCAAGGCTTACTGAACACACCCTTTTTATTCTTTTTTGGAATGGATTTAGGACTGAATACATAAATAACTTAGTTGAGCTCTTTAGGGACAGAAATCATGTCTTAACATATTATCTGACTCCATGCCTTTCACTAAGCCTTTATACATGATAAACATACAAAACATATATTAGATTCAAAATTAGCTTCTGTATATTTTAGTTTTTCCAGTAGTGAGCCATACTCAGACTTTAAAAAAAAAAAAAATATATATATATATATATTGAGGACACTGGTTTGACAAGCTGTTCCTTTGCAGGCATATTCAACAGTTGGGACACCAGATTACATTGCTCCAGAAGTATTCATGCAGACTGGTTACAACAAATTGTGTGACTGGTGGTCTTTGGGAGTAATTATGTATGAAATGCTAATAGGTATGTTTTATTATTCATTTAGTACATACCATGTAAATCAGAGCACCCCTGATTGAACATACTGCAGATATTATGGGCTAAAATATCTGAACTCTTTAAGCTGATTTCTGGCACCCCCCAATGTTAAATACACAATGATAAATATCAGTGAGCTCTCTAGGGATCCTGTGTCAGGAAGGAGGCATTTAACCAGAATTCCCAGGTATCTAAATTGTATCTGTGTGACCTTTTAGGTGAAAGAGGGGCAATGCTTTAAATCCTTTATTTTGTTGACTTTATAAGCCATTTTATTATAAATGGGTGAATGGTGGTTAGGGCTATTTTGTTTTTTGTGTGTGTGACATGTAGATAGTAGGTGCAGCAAATTTGATCATAAAGGCTAATGAAACCTTATTTCCTGTGATACTTAGGATATCCACCTTTCTGCTCTGAAACACCTCAAGAAACATACAGGAAAGTGATGAACTGGAAAGAAACTCTGGTATTTCCTCCAGAGGTGCCTATATCTGAGAAAGCCAAGGATTTAATTCTTAGGTTAGTAGTTAAATCTCTTAAAGAGGTTATGGTATCTTAAGGCCTCACAGGGACCTAAAAGATTAAATTGCCTATTTCAGCTTTGTGGGAAGAAAAAGACTATCACTGATCTATATAGTCAGGACTCGGTAAAGAAAAGGCATTTTGGTTTTTTTTAATGCAGATTCTTAAAAGGTAATATTCAGGAAAAAAGAGTTAAGAAGAGGGAAGAAGTCATATTATTTCAGAGGTCACTCCTGTTGAATTACAATGACTTTATCCCCTAAAGAGAAAGGGAAAATAAATTCTTAGTAGCAGTTCATATCACAAAATCTCTGTAAGAAAAACACCAATGTAGTATATTAATGCATATATATGGAATTTAGAAAGATGGTAACAATGACCCTGTATGTGAGAGAGCAAAAGAGACACAGCTGTAAAGAACAGACTTTTGGACTCAGTGGGAGAAGTTGAGGGTGGGATGATTTGAGAGAATAGCATTGAAACATGTGTATTATCATATGTGAAACAGATCACCAGTCAAGGTTCCATGCATGAGACAGGGTGCTCAGGGCTGGTGCACTGGGATGACCCTGAGGGATGGGATGTGGAGGGAGATGGGAAGGGGGTTCAGGATGGGGGACACATGTACACCCGTGGCTGAGTCATGTCAATGTATGGCAAAACCACCACAATATTGTAAAGTAATTAGCTCCCAATTAGAAAAAAAGTCTGTGTATGAAACCTTTTCTAAGCAAAAAATTCCATTCTTTTTCTCAACTAAGATGAAGTGTTTAGGTTCTATTGTGGATTCCTAGAAAGAATATGAATTGGGACAATCTATGGGAACAGCCAGTTGGTAGCATCCTATTAAAAAAAAGAATCTTCAAACTGTCTTTGACCTTTGACCCAGCAATTCTACTTCTAGGAATTTTGCATATGCAGATAATCAGATGTGTATAAAGATTTAGAGTATATTATATTATCTTGATACTGTTTTTAGTAATGAAAAATTAAAAATCATCTAAATGTCTGGCAATGGTAGACTAGCTAAATAAATTGTAGTGTTTCCATGTGTAAACTTGAGGGAAAAATGTATAGAAAAATAGTTAAATGACTTTGGGAAATGTTCTTAGTATATTAAGTGAAAAATAATAGAAACTCCTTATCAACACTGTATTTTTGAAACTATAGTAAAAGACTGGAAGGAAGTGGCCTCAAACTATTTGCAATAGTCATAGCTGAATAGTGAAGTTATAGATGATTTCTATTTTTCCTCACATTTCTTACAATAGAGTTAACTTCAGTAAACAGAAAAAAAGATGAAATGTTTGAAATAATGCAGAGTACTTGAGATGTAGTCTGCGTATTATAATTTCTCTGTTTCCATTTTCTAGATTTTGTATTGATTCTGAAAATAGAATTGGGAATAGTGGAGTAGAGGAAATAAAAAGTCATCCTTTTTTTGAAGGTGTCGACTGGGGGCACATCAGGTATGTTTACAGGCTTTGAGTGGGATAAGGCCGTGTGAGTGAAAACTTTCTCCTAGATTTGGTGATTAATTTATCTCTGATTCTGATAGATTAAATACAAGAGGTAACATTGTGGTCATGTGATAAGTTAGTGTTTTCTGGATTATATAAATGAGTGAGACTGTAGTGGCTATAGATAAATGACTCATTTTATGTAACATCCACTTTAAGAAACAAACACATACTGTGGCCCTGTTTAGATTTTGATATGCAAAGTTACATGATGAAGGCTGTTAGCACAACAGAGATGTAATTACATTTGACACTGTATAACTGTTTTTGTCCTTTCATAGTCTATACTGTGTCTCCTTTATTAGTTTTGAAGAAAATACAGTCCTTCTTTTAAACACTGTGAAAGTGAAAGTCATTTAGTCGTGTCCAACTCTTTGCAAACCCATGTACTATACAGTCCATGGAAATTCTCCAGGCCAGAATACTGGAGTGGGTAACCTTTCCCTTCTCCAGGATATCTTCCCAACCCAGATATCAAACCCAGGTCTCCTGCATTGTGAGAGAAGTTAAATAATGCAGGTAACTTTTAAGAACTGGCTTAGAGTTGTTTGTTGTGAGCATTGGCCTTTATTCATTTTGTGGCCAAACTGTCTTCAGCAGTTCTGGTCTCTCCCCAACACAGCAACAGTTCAGAAACAAATCGGATTGTGCCATTTCCTTCCTTCTCTTTGTACTTAGAGAGTGATACTAAGGGTCCTTCCTGCTTTTCAGGATCTTCGATGTTCTTGCGTCATCTGTAGAAGCTGCATCTTGTGTGGTTCCTGCCCCCTTCCTCCCACCCTAGGGCACTGTCATTTGCTCTTCATTCTGACAAAAACGCTCTTCACCTCTCGGGCCTCCCTGCCCTCAGTCCTGCCTTGCCTAGGCTCGCCAGCCCCCCTTTCCACTTTCAAGACAGCTAAGTGTCCCCTCACGGGAGCCCCTACAATGTGCTAGACACTCTACCTGATTCTGCAGTAGGTATATTTGGGGGGACTGTTAACTGTCTGTCCAGTACTGTTGTAAGTACTTCATGTACATTTCTCATCTTATCCTCATAATAAACTTTATACAATTGGTATTATTATTATCCCCATTTTACAAATGAGAAAACTAAGTCACAGAGAAGTAGTTTGCCTTACTAGTGCCTCAGCTAGTAAGTGACCTGCCTGGAACTGAACCCAGGTGGTGTGATTCCAGAATCCTGACTCTAAACTGCTGCGCTGCATTTTACTGTCCACCTGTCATCTCATTGAGCAGAACTATCACATGATTCCCCCTTGTCACAGTTGAAAGAATGCTTACAGACTACCAGTCCAGTCTCCTGGTTTTATATGCGGGAAGAGTCACAATGTCTGAGGTCATTCCAATAATTACTAGAGATTAGATCTCAGGGCACCAGAGTTTATATTTTTTTTTACACTAAACTAATATAAATTTATTATGTTAGTACATTAAGTGTAAATAGGTTAGAATAATTCTGGGGAAAATATAAATGTGTTTTTACACAATTTTGTACACTTATGGCCTAGTAGATCAATAAGTACTTGCTGAAAAAATAGAAGCAATAAAAATTGATGAATTTCCTAAACTAGTTTTAGCATGATAAAAAAAAAGTCATTTTCATGACTTACTATTGTTTTAACCTAATGCCCCCCGTTCCCTAAAATTTATATGACTGAGAAGTTTTTGGGTTCAGATTTCATCCCAAACATGTAGTCCCTTCACCGTTTGAGCCCCTTATTTTCCCAAATGACTTGACTTATGAAGTGGTGGGTCCTCTACTAGAAGAATTCTGTTCCTAAATTAATTAGGTTGGATTCTGATCCCCACAATGTTTAGGGTACTTTATAGAATGAATAAATTTTTAAAATAAAATTCTCTGTTCTCCTTTCCCTTTCATTAACATAACCTTTCCCTTCTCCAGGATATCTTCCCAACCCAGATATCAAACCCAGGTCTCCTGCATTGTGAGAGAAGTTAAATAATGCAGGTAACTTTTAAGAACTGGCTTAGAGTTGTTTGTTGTGAGCATTGGCCTTTATTCATTTTGTGGCCAAACTGTCTTCAGAGTTCTGGTCTCTCCCCAACACAGCAACAGTTCAGAAACAAATCGGATTGTGCCATTTCCTTCCTTCTCTTTGTACTTAGAGAGTGATACTAAGGGTCCTTCCTGCTTTTCAGGATCTTCGATGTTCTTGCGTCATCTGTAGAAGCTGCATCTTGTGTGGTTCCTGCCCCCTTCCTCCCACCCTAGGGCACTGTCATTTGCTCTTCATTCTGACAAAAACGCTCTTCACCTCTCGGGCCTCCCTGCCCTCAGTCCTGCCTTGCCTAGGCTCGCCAGCCCCCCTTTCCACTTTCAAGACAGCTAAGTGTCCCCTCACGGGAGCCCCTACAATGTGCTAGACACTCTACCTGATTCTGCAGTAGGTATATTTGGGGGGACTGTTAACTGTCTGTCCAGTACTGTTGTAAGTACTTCATGTACATTTCTCATCTTATCCTCATAATAAACTTTATACAATTGGTATTATTATTATCCCCATTTTACAAATGAGAAAACTAAGTCACAGAGAAGTAGTTTGCCTTACTAGTGCCTCAGCTAGTAAGTGACCTGCCTGGAACTGAACCCAGGTGGTGTGATTCCAGAATCCTGACTCTAAACTGCTGCGCTGCATTTTACTGTCCACCTGTCATCTCATTGAGCAGAACTATCACATGATTCCCCCTTGTCACAGTTGAAAGAATGCTTACAGACTACCAGTCCAGTCTCCTGGTTTTATATGCGGGAAGAGTCACAATGTCTGAGGTCATTCCAATAATTACTAGAGATTAGATCTCAGGGCACCAGAGTTTATATTTTTTTTTACACTAAACTAATATAAATTTATTATGTTAGTACATTAAGTGTAAATAGGTTAGAATAATTCTGGGGAAAATATAAATGTGTTTTTACACAATTTTGTACACTTATGGCCTAGTAGATCAATAAGTACTTGCTGAAAAAATAGAAGCAATAAAAATTGATGAATTTCCTAAACTAGTTTTAGCATGATAAAAAAAAAGTCATTTTCATGACTTACTATTGTTTAACCTAATGCCCCCCGTTCCCTAAAATTTATATGACTGAGAAGTTTTTGGGTTCAGATTTCATCCCAAACATGTAGTCCCTTCACCGTTTGAGCCCCTTATTTTCCCAAATGACTTGACTTATGAAGTGGTGGGTCCTCTACTAGAAGAATTCTGTTCCTAAATTAATTAGGTTGGATTCTGATCCCCACAATGTTTAGGGTACTTTATAGAATGAATAAATTTTTAAAATAAAATTCTCTGTTCTCCTTTCCCTTTCATTAACTATTGTTTTTCCTCTTTAAAAAAAGAAACAGCATGAGAGAGTCTTGATATAAAGAAATAAAAATTCCAAGTAAATGATAATATTTCAATAAGAAAATTCTACTCAGCTATGAAATCCACTTCTGAAATTTTAGATCCATAATAAATTTCCTTGGCTCTTCTAATATCTGTAGAACAGTATGCAGAATTTGCAAGTAGAATTAAGCTTTGGAAAATTGAATTCAAGAAAACTTAACCATGGTTACTCAATACTATTTTACAGGGAAAGGCCAGCAGCAATCCCTATAGAAATCAAAAGCATTGACGATACGTCAAATTTCGATGACTTTCCTGAATCTGATATTTTACAACCAGGTAAGACAGTCTCACAGTTAACCACATTTAAAAGTCTATGAAAGTGATAACATATTTCATTAATGAAATTCTTTTGGTCTTGGTTAATTTTTCTATCTTTCCAGTGCCAAACACCACGGAACCGGACTACAAGTCCAAAGACTGGGTTTTTCTCAATTATACCTATAAAAGGTTTGAAGGGTTGACTCAGCGTGGCTCTATCCCCACCTACATGAAGGCTGGGAAATTATGAACGAAGATCACGTTGCTCACAACCAAGAGCACTCAGGTAGCCGCATCACCAGGCTTGCTTGGCGTAGGTAACAATACACTGTAATACTCCTGACGACGGTGGTGCTTCTGACTACAAGAGGAAATTCTACAGGATTAGGATTTCGAAGACTACTACAGGAATTGGTTGGCAGTGCCAGCTGGCTTTTTTCTTTTTTTAATATTATTTTTGTTAACTTTATTACATGAAGGTACTGGAATAAAAGAAACGTACATCCCTTTCTAACTGCACTGCCTACACGCGTATTAAGGTCCATTCCGCCTGTGTGTGCCGTGGCTTTGTACTGTAACACCTCTAATCAATTCAGGAGAAACACATATCATTTAAAGCAGCATAGGCTAACCTGTAGGTAACACTGCAGTATTGGCTGTTTACTGCACACCTTATGGGTCTAGATAATCCACAAAAGCCATCTTCCATAGCTGGTATTAGAACACTTGCCCTATTGGTTTGGACATCTATAGACTATATATGAAGACAATTTCTGTAATGGTTTTAAGGCATTTTAAAAAGGAAATACACTGGGTTCTTTACAAAATAAAGTTTACCATCATGTTATTACACAAACTCCACAGTAGGGAGTAACAAGTTTTGAATAAGGAGGAAGTTGAACAGCTTCACTCAAGCACTCCACTAATATATTTACTTTGCATTCAGAAATACTGATGACCTTTATACATGTATTCTGTATACTCATAGGGAGATGTACTGTATCATATAAAATGTAAAGTTGCTTTTCTTGTGACAAGAGGACTTCTTTTTTAATACGAGGACATGGCATTATTTTAATTTGATTATGGTGAGTTGAATTGAAGAAATGACCGTGAAGGCTGCTTGTAGAACTACTAGCGTATTTTTATTAAACTATTTTTTTAAACGTCAAACTTCTGATCATGTAAATGAACTTGTAGAGAACAAAGAGCTATTTACTTTGGTTTTCTAGAAAGTTGTTACATATCATGGCTGGTTAACTTTTATTTGTTTTGATGAAAAATTTTCCTTTGATAGTACTTGTATTATGTGCCATTATTTTCTTATGCTCCAAATGTACCAAAGATCCTGAACAGAGTGGATGTTCACAACTGTGGGGGATTTTCTGTCCTGCGGGGACGCTGTCTTCAGATCTTTGATGGAGGCTAGCTCATTCAAGGGCACTACTGTTCGTGTTTAGCTCCATCACTGTGGTTACTGTAAACGAAATCAAGGAAATACATGCAGGCCAGGGGGCTTGTGATTAGAGGATGGGGGAGGTGATGTCAGCAGCAGATTCTTTGGATATTCCCCCAAGAATGTGATAGTCTTTTCCAGCTCAACCTTTTCATTTAAAAATGACTCTCTGAAGTTTTGGCTTCATCTGTAATAGTGGAAGAGTATTAATTTATCAAAGAATGGCCTAATGTTTGTCTTAACTGTTAACTAGTAGAATTTCTTTTTTAGATACAACAGTTATTACTGTTAGGAATGATCTGTGATCAGAATCTAGAACGATAATTTATCTGTATAGATGTTCTTCTAGTGGGGAAGAATTGCATAGGACCATTATGCAGATCTGCAAAAGCTTTTATAAATGCTCCTGCTTGCTAGGGAGCTCCATGGTGTTTCAATAAGGCCATTCTGCTCGTTTTTTCTTCCTGCCCAGTTCTCCCCTTCCCTTTCTTCCCTTTCCTTCCTTTCCCTCCCACCACCTTCCTTCCTTCCTTCCTCCCCTTTCCCTCCTAGTATTTATTTGATACTTATTATGTGTTCACCTAATAGTTAATCTCCATTTTTCTTATCTGGAACATGTGACCAAGTATTTAGGAGAGAGAACTATTAAAATTTGGGGGTTATCTCCTTTTGCCTAGCTCTGGTTTTTCTAATTACAACTGCCTCTAATTTTAAAAACTCTCTAACTTACATTTAGTTTTATGAGATTTTTCTCATTCCCCCCTTCCCCACTGTTTTTTTTTAAAAAGAATGTTTTGCTAGTGTGAATGGGTAAGATACAAGGCAATTGCAACATACTCTGGTTCTACTATGGTAACTATTCTAGTATTTTAAAATTTCATTAATTCAAGTGAGAGAGAGAGATTGATATAAAGGAGCTGAATTACCTAAGTTTACCTTTTAACTGAATAAGAATAGAGCATTTTAGGTTCCATTTCCTTCATTCTTATTAATAGGAAGAACTTGGGGACAGTTATGGTTTCTTGGCAGCAGAAGGGCAGTTATGGAAAGTTTACCTTGTTAAGATACTCATTTTTCCCTGGAGTTGAGTGATTCATAATCTTTGGGGTTTCCTCCTCATCAAAAGCATTTCTTAAGTGCCTACCTAAAAGCAATTAAAGACTGTGTCTGCCCTTTGGAAGCTATGAATTTGATTCATAAAGCAAATTAGATAATTTGCAAAGTACCCTTGAGCTTGAATTTTCTCTATTATATACTTCCCATATTTCAGGTGAACCATTTAATTTAAATGACAAAACCCTATCTAATCAACAGAGCATAATGACATTTTCTTTAAATTAGACTATTTTGAATTAAAGAGTTTTGTTATAAACTGTGTGTTTTTGGTTTTTCTAAGTATATA
>SJYC01056053.1:0-40437 GCA_006408675.1 Madoqua kirkii | reverse complement strand
GAACAGTAAATTTCTTATCAACATTTACTGAATGGAATATATATCTGATTTAATAAGCTATTAGTTGAATGGAAAATAACAAGTATGGAATATTCAAAACTGGTTGCTTAGGGTTAAGATAGGGTTTCATTTATTTCTGTAATAATATACTTTTCTGTTTTTTTAAATACCTGTTATCTTTGTGTAGATCTGTAAATCTTACAGTATTTTTAAGTACATTTATTTTTGGTGTTTTATTGTAGAAAACCTTTAGACAATCAACCCAGCAGTATCTACTGGTAGGAGAAACAGCTATCCATCTATCAATAAT
Organism: Madoqua kirkii; assembly: GCA_006408675.1. Classification (NCBI taxonomy): domain Eukaryota; kingdom Metazoa; phylum Chordata; class Mammalia; order Artiodactyla; family Bovidae; genus Madoqua; species Madoqua kirkii. The sequence goes on along the minus strand of SJYC01056053.1, from coordinate 40,127 downwards.
CTACAAAGAAATGGATTGAAGTTTTAATCAATAGAGAGGTCCCTGCCTACAAAACATATTCTATTCTCTCTTTGAATTGCTAAGAATCAGAACATTCAAAATAACTATTTTGCTACAGCCATGAATATTTCCCCTTGTCTTTATTTAAAATTTGTTTTCTCTGTAGAAGTGCACTTATCTCTGGAACATTTTAATGAAACAAACACTTGGAACAAATATAAATACAATACACTTAGGACTATTAGAGATATTTTAAATTTTTATGAGAGTCATATTGCTACTTTAAAATGGATTGAAGTAATAAAAATAGATGTTAGTTATTTTTAAAGCAATATAAATTATTCAGCAGTTGTCTGAAAAATAATCACCAGGCTATTGAGTTCTGTGTTCAGTTGCTGAGTTTCAAAGAAATGCTTTGGTGGCATCATGCACTTTTCACTGAAGGTAAGAAAAAATAAAAACTATGTTTACAATATTTTTGTTGGTGAGGTTTTTTTGGTTATATTTTTGAATTTTGACATAGATGTTACCCAAATCTCAAGAAAGCCTGCTTTGTAAATGGATCCAACTTTTACCCTTAAAGATCACGTCAAGAACAACATATTGGATAAATATTTTAAGTTTCAATTGTCTTATGTTTAAATACTCAAGATAGTTGTACAGGTTTATATGCAGCTCCTCCACTAGGCCAAAATCAATTAGCAGGTAGAAATGAAAATATGCCTCAAAATAGCAATGGAAACTAGGGATATAAGTGCCCCGGGTACCCAGGTACTACTTCATCTGTCCCATTGAAGACACCGATCGTTGATTATGACACTGTTGCCAGGCTCAGAGAGAGCCAGTCAGAATCCTGTTCATCCTGGCTGTGCTTCCTGACTGACATAATTTTAGTAATGCTGTTGTTAAGACAAAATGGTGAAAACACTGACTATCAAAATTTGGAATTCAGAGCAAACTTTGATATTCTACACTGAAAAGCATCTCGTTAAAGGAACGTACATTGCTTTACAAAAGGCTTTCACTTAGCTTACTCGTTTTGGTTTTTACTACTACCCTGTGAAATAAACATAATTACTAATATTTTACAGATGATGAACATGAAGCTGAGTGTGAATTACCCAAACTCAGGTAATTGATTGCTCTTGAACCAGGTCTGGGGCTCCTTCCACTCCGCAGATCACAGAGCACACTTCCTTGACAAATTATCTGATATGCTTCTAGACCTCAGAAAAACACATGGGAAGCCAGTGACCAAGTTGGTATTCTGGGTGCTTTTGACTGCAAGTATAAGATGCAAGTAAAAATGCAAAAATAAGGAAAATGAGTATCTTGTGTAAAACTAAGACACAAGAGAGGGAACTTCCAGAGTCAATTTAGCATCTCAAAAATGTCTTTAAGAACAGAGATTCTTTCTAGTTTTCTACCTTGTCATCAGCAGAGTGTCGGATGTCCTCGGGCTTGTTTTCTCAGAGGCTGGATGGTTGCAGGGACTCTAAGCATCAAATTGTCATATAGGTTTTTAAAAAGAAGATTGTTCATCCTCTTTTTAAAAGTAAGGAAAATCTTTTCCAGAAGCATTCTAAGCAAAGAACCCTGCCCTCAACCCCACTTTTTTGGCCTTGATTATGCCATCCATCCATTCCTACAATACTACCTGGTCTGTTGATTGATTTAAACTAAGCAGGCTTCATATCCTTGGTACAGACTGAGGCTCCCCTAAAGCACATGGCCACCTGACACCAGAACCAAATTGGAGTTAACCCCCAAGATCATCAAAAGGGTGCCACCCTGGTTTATACCAACAGTTCTTACTGAAGCCACTGCACTTGGGTTCTCTTACTGATTCTGCCATTGCCTACATATGAACTGAAGGGCTGGTCCATCAACACCTTTTCTGACCCATGTGAAATAGTACTGAGGACCACTGTGCTAGACCGTAGCTCAGCTCCTGGGAGCCTAGGTTGCTTGTCCTTCAGAGAAGCAGGCGTAGGGCTGGGTCTCTGGACATCATACAAACAGTGGATGTTTGGCCCAGTGACCAGGGCTCGGTCTTTTTAGTGCTACAGCCAAGGCTTCCAGCTGCCTTTCGTCTCACAGGTCATCTCCCACAAAGCCGTTAGACCAGTCACAGGGATCCTCATCTACTTACTTCCTCTCAAGATCCAGGCAGCAGTGGGCCTGATGACTGGCCTCATCACTAGTGACTCAACTGCTTTGTCTAACTTGAGAAGATAGGCTTTGATTAGTAGAAATCAAAACATTTCTCAGAAGGTTGTGCTAAAAACCATTACAAAGCTTTTACTGTTCATTCTAAAGCATGCCTTAGCACATCCTTAAATGTTGAGATGACTTATAAGTCTCTGCCAAATGGAGAAATACATAACAGGAAAGGGAGATTGTCTTTTGCCTTTCCTGTCCTCTTAGGTAAGTTAATCATGGACAGAACTTGAAAAATCCTCCAGTATGGTTCTATATAGTAGAGGACTGAGGAGGGCTAGGGTACCATAGATATGACTGTCCAAAACCTCCAAAAGTAAAAATTACTTCAGCTTTTGACACATATACAAATACATAATCTCTAAGGAAAAAGGAAACAGTAGCTCCATATATAAAGAATGTCTATAAATTATTCCCTCTTGTTCTAAGTTTTGTTCTTCCTGTATTTTTCTTGAGATTTTAGTTTATTGCTATTTCTGTCCTCTGGCTTATAGAAACACACACACACAGACACACACACACAACTTCTCCTTTGCAACAACCTAGGCTTAAGAAAATTCATTTTTGGCTAGTTGAAACAATATTTCCTGAAGTAGAGTACTTGGAGCAACTATTTCAAACTCAACTAGGATACTTAGTTGAATAAAGATTTAGTGTGTCTCACCCCAGACTTACTAATTCAGAGTTTCAGGGGGTGGGTCTGAACTTCTGCACAGTTTCAACTCAACTTGGGAAACTACTGAGCTAAAGGAAAAAGTACATTGGTTGGACTTTTCTAAAATGAAATAATACCTCCCCCACTGATTGTTATGAAAACATCTATATGAAGTAATGGATGTCCAGTTGGTGATGTACGGCAGTCAGTGCTTATCACCATGCCTGGCACAGTGTAGACCCTCTACAAGCATTTGTGAACAAATGAATAAATGTGTTTTGTGAACAGCCCTACTCCCCTTCTAAGGCCAATCTCAAAATGTTTTCATGTTTAATAAATACATAAACTGACTCCAAAAGCACTGAAATGAACTATAGCCTTTGCTAAAGTTGTTATTTTCCAGGGAAATAATGTAAGAGGGTTTTCATTACACAATGAAGCTTCCTAAATACTCTTTTAAAATACTCTCAAATTTCCACTCCTGGTGGCAGCTGCTACCACCACCTCTGCTCTCTCTCATGAGTATGCTGCTCTTGCTGTCACTTCAGTCCTGTCCGACTCTGTATGACCTCGTAGACGGCAGCGCACCAGGCTCCCCCATCCCTGGGATTCTCCAGGCAAGAATGCTGGAGTGGGTTGCCATTTCCTTCTCCAATGCATAAAAGTGAAAAGTGAAAGTGAAAGTGAAGTCGCTCAGTGCTGTCCAACTCTCAGCAACCCCATGGACTGCAGCCTTCCAGGCTCCTCTATCCATTGGATTTTCCAGGCAAGAATACTGGAGTGGGGTGCCATTGCCTTCTCCTCTCAAGGGTATATCCTCCTGCAATTACCTTCTCTGTGTCTCACTTCCATGGGCCAAGCTCAAGCTGCTTTCTCCCTTTCCAGAAGCCCATTAGAGGCATGTCTATCCCTCAAAACACATTTGTGCCCCCCTGTTACTCCTAACTGCATTTCCACTCATCAACCTGCTCAGCAAATCCAAGAACCTTCCCCAGCATTCACCCTCCGTGGAATGTCAGAGGTGGAGGAGTGATGGGGAAGAAAGAGAAGTTTTAAATATTAATAATTTAATTATTTCCTCAGTCACTTAGGAGCTCATTAATGGGTAGTTTTTTATTTTTATATGTCACTGGAGATGGGGGTCTTCAATTTAACTATACTCTGAAACAGACGATTTTGTTGTTGTTGTTCTGCACCAACTGAAATATATATGTGAACTTAAAGGGTCCTCCAAACAAAATTGCACTTTTACAACCCCAGCAGGAGGTTGAAAAGAATAGGAATTTATAGTGTGCTAGGCAGTGGTTCCTAATGTCAGTCTTGTTCTTGCTTGAGTATTGGGCAGTGAAGGAAATTAATGAACAAACTAAATTCCCCCTAAGATTAGCAATGGTTCCTGAAAGCAAAGTTGCTCCTGGACTTTTGGGAAGGAAACCACATTGGCCAGAAGGAACTATACCATGCACTCTGCAAGTTATGTTTCAAATCACTTTTTTACATTTTGCTCACGGAGAAAATATGAAAAGACCACTAGTTGGAAAGGAGAGATGAATTTCCTATCCATCTGTCAAGATATTGTGTGACTATCTCTGCCTTATCCTAGGAGGGATAATATAACCAGTCCAAAAAAAAAAAAAAAACTTAGGAAGTAAAGCCCAGAGTTTAAAGAAAAAGTTGAAAGCAGAATTTAAATTTGAACAATTGGGGAAACGCACATTAAACTATGAGAATGATTTGCCCCAAGGAATCCTGTGTGTCTGCTCTCCTTGTGTGTTACACTTCTGACATCACATTTAGGTACTGGATTCCTGGCTCTTGCTTTCAGGCTTTTGGTGGAAGTGAATCATCATTTCTAAGAAATGAGGGCTGGGATGATTCACCAGCAAGCTTACGTACCACGTATGAACTGAGGAGATCTGGCTTTCACCAAATGGCTTCTACCGTATACTGAGTGATTCTGGCCAAAAGACTCATCTCTGAACCTCTATTTGCCTACTGAGAAGACAAGAATTATAGGTGTTCAACCACCTCACAGAGGATGTTGTGAGGCTCACCTGGGCTGATAAAGGGAGAAACACTTTATAAGCAAGACAGCAAGTTTGTAGCTTGTCCGTCCGGGCTCAGTCACTAAGCTGTGTCCAGTTCTTTGCGACACCATGGACTGAAGCCTGTGCACTCCTCTGTCCATGGAGTTTCCGAGACCAGAATACTGGAATGGGTTACCATTTCCTTCTCCAAGGGATCTTCCAAATCCAGGGATCCAATCTGCATCTCCCGAACTGCAAGCAGATTCTTTACCACTGAGCCGCCAGGGAAGCCCCTGTACTTTTTGACCAGGATCCTAGAAATTCCGCTTCACCATCAAAGTGGCACTGAACACATGTACAGTCTAAGAGTACCCCCTGCCCCCAAATCTTGGTAAACCACCTCAAAACAGTGTACACTTGTCTTGGAAAGCCAGGGTTTGAGCATGTTCAGGGAAACCGAGGCCAGATCTTAAGAGTGTCTGTCAGGCTCTTTGCTGAATTTTTCTTTCTGAGCCAACAGCACACGTTGGTGTGGATGGACTTCCGGTGGCGTTCCAAGTCAAAGCCAGGACTGAGATGTCCCAACAATGGTTTTTGATTAGGGATGTGTCTCCTTGTGTGCTATCGAGGGCAGTGTCTCTTGCCACCTCAGCAGGATAAAGTCCGAGACCCACTTTTTCCTGAAGGAAAACTATTAGTTTTAGGCTGGTTGATGCAGAGCTTTGGTGTTTTCTCCGTTGTTCCTTCCCTTCACTGCAAGACTAGTTGTGACCAAGGAACCCTAGGGTCCTACGGGCAGGGAGCGAACCAGAGTACTCTGTGTATAATGAGGGGCTGACAAGTGGTCCCCAAAGAATCTTGCTTCTGGATTTACCCAACTGTCTCAGGACGCCAAACAGCTTCTTTGGCGATGTCAAAGTTGGACCATAAAGAAGGCTGAGCGCTGAAGAACTGATGCTTTGAAACTGTGGTGCTGGTGAAGACTTGAGAGTCCCTGGGACTTCAAGGAGATCAAACCAGCCAATCCTAAAGGAAATCAACCCTGAATATTCATTGGAAGGACTGATGATCAAGCTCCAATACTTTGGCTACTTGATGCGAAGAGCCTACTCACTGGAAAATACCCGATGCTGGGAAAGACTGAGGGAGGAGGAGAAGGGGACGACAGAGGATGAGATGGTTGGATGGCGTCACCGACTCAATGGACATGGGTTTGAGCAAGCTCCAGGAGTTGGTGACGGACAGGGAAGCCTGGTGTGCTGCAGTCCATGGGGTCGCAAAGGGTCGGCCACGACTTAGAGAATGAACAACAATCTCCCCCTACCCCAGCGTCCCCACACAAGGGGAACAACTCCACACTGCAGAACACCAGACAACGAATCTGGAAGTGATGGGGGAAAACACGTTTCCGCGAGGCTCCAGGCGCTGCTTCGCTGGCCTCCCCGCACTTCGCCTCCCTCCGCCGGGGTCGGCGGGCGGGGCTGCCGTGACTCCGCCCCTCGCGGTCCCTTTCTCCCGCCCCCGGCCCGGCGCCTACTAGACCCCCGGGCGGGCGAGCCCCCGGCCGCAAGCTCCAGAACCCCGAGCTGCAGTGGGGCCATCGCTGCACCGGGCAGAGCCTCGCGGGTGCCTGCGCCCCGCCCCGGGGCGGCCGCCTGGGCCGGCTGAGCGCTGGCCCGGGGCTCTCTATGCTGCGGGCCCCGGGGCTGCGGAGCCGGCCGGGTGGCTCCTGCGATGGCGACGGAAGCGGAGGCGGCGGCGAGAGGTGAGGTTGCGGGCGGGGGGCTCCTGCTGCGGGAGCAGCAACCGGGCCGGCCTGGAGCGAGCGGCCGGTGCGCGGGGCCCGGTGGGCGCATTTTGCCGGGGGCTCTCCTCCGACCCTGCATCACCTCGGCGGGCTCCGGGGAGGAGGTCGTCCCTTGCGGCACAGGTGCGGTTCGGCGCCCGGAGCATCGTCGCCCGGAGCGGGAGGTTGAGGGTGACGCCCGCCATCGCCGGCGGCTTTCGAATCGCCCGCTGCCCCATTTCGGGGCCCCGGGTCGGACGTTTCAGCGAAGATGAGCTGGCGAGGGACCGTCCACCCAGCGACCGCGAGTAGCCTCCCCCAGCCTACCGCTGGGCGCCCACTTCTCAGTCGGCAAGGACTGCTGCGCAGACTTCTTAGATTTCGTTTTCCCCTTTAAAAACCATTTGCCATTAGCCGTTGGAGGAGCTCGGGCTCTGCGATCCTATCCCCTCTGAACTGGAAATTCTCACTTCTATTCCCTTCTTTAAAACCTGCTCAGCGGTGGATCGGGCAGGCGAGAGCGGGGAGGCAGGTCCCCCACATTTCTTACTCTTGAAAACCACAGATTGCACCGCAACAGTCCTCTCAGCGAGAGGCGGCTCTTGGGCCATTTCAGCACTAGGAAAGTCATCCGTGGAAATTGTTTCGTTTTATATTATTTTGGAGTTTTTGTGAATTGAGTTGGAAGCCTTTTTCCTCTCTCTAGTGTTCTCTGGCGACATTCTCTGGTCTTTCCCATATGACTACTCATAATTACGGACTGATCATAAAATATTTGTTAGACGGACAGGAGGCAGGAAAAAAACACGTAAATAACTAAAAGACTGGCAGAGAGAAGTTCACGGAAGCAGTTTGTTAAATCTCCCCTTTACTTTTAGAATACTGTGATGCGTTTAGATTCTTCTGGGAAATACAGCAATGAGAAGAGGTCTTTTGAAAATCTAATAGGGGATTTAGATCATGGGGAGGTTTCTAAAGTTCTGTCCTTTGAATATTTGAAATCTTTCTGGTCTGTATGAAGATGTGAGAAGGCACTGGTTTGAAAAGAGAAGGTGGTATTCATCATTTTAAGCCCAGAAACCGTTTTGGCTATGACTGAACTCTGCCCTTTACTATGTCACCTGGGTTAAGTTACTTAGCATTAGTCTCTTTCTAAAGTGGAGATAATTTTAGTGTCTGTCTTGTAGGATTGTTAGAATTAAATGAGAGATATATATATATATATATTCATTTGGACATGCTTTTATTACTGATAAAATTTAGTGTAGAGATTACAAGAGTCATTTTGGACAGAAGCTTTGCTCTCAGTGTTTGTAGTAGTTTCATGTCCTTGTTCACCATTTCTCCCTAAAAAGTCTTGCGCACATTTGTTTCTCTGCTTTCTTTTTCCTAAGAAGAGCCTGGAGAGAAGCATCAGTGTTTCACATCCCTGTGATTCTGACTGATTTTTACCTCCCTTTTCCCTTCCCCTTTTTTTCTTCTGGCATTTACTGTGCCATGTTAGGCCATTGATGTCTGTGGACACTGGGTGTCTACATAAATGCCCCGCCTCCCTGGAATCTGCATCCTTGTTTCTGATACCCTATTTAAGCTCTAGACAGGGGATAGCTGTTAATGACATGCTTCGGCACAAATGGTGATGTCTCACTCAGTGTGTCTGATACTGTGCCTGTCATCTCCTTCCTCATCCCAAATGGCTCTTCCTCCTGCCATAGTTGTGGTCCTCTCCTTTAATCCAGAAGTCTGAGAGTCTGTTTTACTTCCTCCTCTTCTATGCCCGCTAGGGTGACTACACAGACCTTAATTCTGTCCCATCTTCTCTACACTGCCGTTGCTGGAGGTCACACTCTGATCACACCTTATTTGGATGGCTGCCTCACTTCCACCTTTTACTGGGCCTCCGAACACCCACCTTCTGTCCTGGCACCAGGGCACTATCCTATCCCTCCTTTGATAGGATTTTCAGTAGCTCTCATTCCTATGTGAAAAAAGTTCAAGGTTCTCAACCCACCATTCAAGTCTTTCGGGCACTGAAATCTTTGCAGCCTTTGCATCCTCATCCTGAGTTCTACCCCTTCATCTTCCAGAGCTCCCTGTCTCCAAGCCTGTGTTCCTGTTTGAGAGCTCCTTGGACCATTGCCTCTTTGCCTTGGCTCTGTAGTCTCCTCTGCCCCAAGCATCCTTCTTTTTGCAAATGGCCCTCATGACCAATATACCCCTCTCCTTCACTGGGCTAACTAATTTTCTTGAAGATGTTTTTAAAGATATGCTATCCTTTAGGAAACATCTTACACCCTCCTCTATTAGCCAGAATATAGTTGAGGTGACTTTAGAGAGACTTCAAAAAGAGTTGTTCTATGTGCATGAAAGTCTAACTAGAGAGTACAGTGGCTCGCTCTATGAAGTTATCCAGGGGCTGTGTTCCTTCTTTGTTTTTAAAACATTTTTATTGGAGTATAGTTGCTTTACAATGCTGTGTTTGTTTCTGCTGGGCAGCAGAAGTGAGTCAATTACATATATGCATATATCCTCTCTTTGTTAGATTTCCTTCCCATTTAGGTCACCACGGAGCACTGAGGAGAGTTCCCTGTGCTGTATAGTAGGTTCTCATTAGTTACCTGTTTTACACATAGTAGTGAATGTATGTCAATCCCAGTCTCCCAAATACATTCCACTCTCCTTTGGGTTTCCCAGGTGGCGCTAATAGTAAAGAATCCACATGCCAGTGCAGGAGACGTAAGAGATGTGAGTTCAGTCCCTGGGTCAGGAAAATTCCCTGGAGAAGGGCATGGCAGTCCGCTCCAGTACACTTCCCTGGAGCATCTCATGGACAGAGGAGCCTGGTGTGCTACAGTCCATAGGGTCCCAAAGAGTCAGACATGACTGAAACAACTTAGCACACACCTCCTTGGTAACCATAAGTTTGTTCTCTACATCTGTGATTCTTTCCTTTGCAAATAAGTTCATCTGAGATATAAATGTGTGTATATATATATGTATATGTGTATAAAGTGCTTAGCACTGTTCTTAGGAAATAGTAAGTACTCCATAAATGTTAGCTTAATATAGTTGTCATTCATTTACAGCTTCAATTTGCTTTCTGAAAATAATGAATCTCGTGTCTATTAAGAAAGTATTGTTGCACTCAAGTGTGTTGTTACACTCAAGATAAAACTGGCCAAATATTTGGGCTTTTCTGAAAAGGGAGGGTATGAAAATATACCTGCTAATTCAAAATATGGCTTATACCAGGTAAGTTTTTATGACAAGTTTTTGGACAAAGACTTCATTGCTATTTAGCTGCATACCAGATGTTAACTTGGGGATGATCAAAATTCATCTTTTTTTGATAAGAGGAACAAAGTCTCCATGGGGCCTCAGAGGGCCAGCGTTTATTGAGCTCCTCTTATGTACCAGGCATTTCTTGGCCTCATACAAGCCCTGTGTTGTGGATGATACTATCTCCCTTTCTTCGATGAGGTGAAAAAACTGAAGCTGTAGCCAGAAATTGACAAACGAACCAGCAGTTAAACTCTGTGGCTCCTGGCTGGGCTGCTCTTCTTTCTTTCCTGTCTACTTGGATGGTTAATGGGCAGTGTGCTCCCTGCCAGACACTCTGTCTAAAGAGGGGGAATTATTCTTGCAACTTCTCCCATTCCTGGAGGAAAAAAAACAAAACAGGTCTCTATATCAGAATCCAGGGCCACGGGGTTTTTCCCCCTGGCACAAAATCCCTCTGTATTCCTTTTTCCTAGGCAGATTGACATTCAGGCCTTCACAATAAAATGAAAATCAAGGAATTCTCTGGTGGGCCAGTGGTTAGTGGTTAGGGCTCTGTTTCCACTGCATGGGGCTTTGGTTCTGGGCACTAAGATCCCACATGCTATGCAGTGCAGCCCAAAGGAAAAAAAAATCTAATAATGGTGATATGGGAAAAAATCCCCATGGTTTGATTACACTGCTGAAAAAATTGAGGGAGCTGGTTTTGAAGATGGCCACAAAACATCAGCTGGTGCCTAACATGATTGCTTGCTCACTTGTTTTTGATGGGCTGATGGTAAACAACAAGATTAAGCAAGCTGCCATGCCAAGTGACTGGCACCTTCTGGTAAATGATTCCAGAAGCTTTGGAGTTAGGGAGCAGGCATTCTCGGGAGAGCAGCACATGTCCCAAGGCTGACTGCCAGATTTGGTCTTGGGTCTAGGCATCCAAGGGGCAACTTTCTCGCCTTCCCTTCCCCACTTTTTACCATCCCCTGTTTTCACCTGTGATGTTATCATACCCAACTCTTTTGAGGCGGTAGTTCTGCAATATGTAGTGGCTTAAACTCAGTTTTGTGACTCAGATATCGAAAGTCACGTCTTGTCCACTGTGCATAAACTACTCTTCTTGTCCTCGTCCTTCAGTCTGATGTGCGTTACTCAAGAAAACCAAGATGGGCTAAAAATGACTTTTGACATGTTTTAGGGGGAGGAAAGCGAGAGGAAAAGAGAGAAAGATGGAGGAGAGAGAGAGGAGGGTTGGAGTAAAGAGAGAGGAGGAGAGAGGGAAGGAGCTGTGGAGAAACATTGAAGACGGAGGATGGAGACGCTGGAGAAGGGGAGTGGAGAGGAACTGATCCGGTGGCGGGTCCGGGGAGGACCGAGGAGGGATGGAGGTGAGGAGAGATGCAGGGGAGAAGGAAGGGTAGGGACTACCACGCATTGGAATTTGACTCCAGGGGGGAAAAATCTAATGTTTGAAATACATGGGAAAGCCAAAATAGTAGTAAACAGTGATTTCAGTATACTTTTTTCCTTGTGGAAAGACTTCTTGATTCTGAAAAGCGTGATCTGGATTTCCCTCATGGTGCAGTGGATAAGAATCCGCCTGCCAGTGCAGGAGACATGGGTTCAATCCCTGGCCTGAGGAGATTCCACTTGCCACAGAGCAGTTAAAGCCCGTGAGCCACAGCTGCCGAGCCTGAGCTCTCGGGCTCACAAGCCACAGCTGCTGAAGCCTGTGCAGCCTAGGCCCGCGCTCTGCAACAAGGGAAGTTTCCACAGTGAGAAGCTCACACATCACAACGAAGAGTAGCTCCCGGGCTCCACAACTAGAAAAAAAAGCCCAGACAAAACAACAAAGAACCACCAGCACAGACCAAAAAAAGAAAAATCATGATTTCTTTCTGTGTGGTGAACATTAATTAGAGCATCCTTTTGAAATCTCTTCCTTTGCATAATGTTCAGGATATCAAACAAGATAGTAAGATGTCATTCAATAGCCCCAGTTTCAGTTGCCTTGGGCTGAAAACCTCAGTGCCTGGCATCTGGGTGGTTAGTCACCGTCAGCTCACTGGTCTCAGTGAGCCAGCAAGAGGCAAGTGTCTCGTCTACCCAGCCCCCGGTTTTTAAACTTAAAATACTTTGAAACTAATTAAAATACTTAAATCCGTCTAGGTATATAATATAAAATTCTCATTTGAAAATACTTAGTTGTTGGTGGGGATGATCGGAAATCTGTCATTTATCTCAGTAAATTTCTGGGATTTCGTTTCTCTTTAATCTTATGATTTAAATCTCTAGATAGTATCTTTACAGAAAGAGAGAAACAAAGAAGACTGAAGGAAAAGGAAATATAGAGAGAATCCTTCTTCCACTCAATCTGGTTTGCATTTTAGTGACGTGAAAGTGAAAGTTGCTCAGTCCTGTGTGACTCTTTGCGACCCCATAGACTATGCAGTCCATGGAATTCTCCAGGCCAGAGTACTGGAGTGGGTAGCCATTCCTAGCCGTGCCCTTCTCCACGGGACCTTCCCAACCCAGGTCTCCTACATTGTAGGCAGATTCTTTACCAGCTGAGCCACAAGGGAAGCCCAGGTTTGCATTATAGGAGATTTACAGTTGAGGGTCAAGATGATTGCCGTAAAACAGCAATACTCAATACATTCAAAATGTTTTACTTAGAATATTTTATTGAATTTTTAAATGCTGTTTTAAAATTCATTTTATTTACTTTTTTATTGGCCCTACTGCACAGCATGTGGAATCTTTGTTCCTGGATGAGGGACTGAATTCAGGCCCCCTACAGTGGAAGCCCAGAGTCTTAACCACTAGACTGCAAGGAAAGTCCCATTAATTTTTTTACTTCGGTAAGAAATACACTTTGCCCTCTGTTCCAAGCACAGCACAGGGGAAGTGGAGGACCATCCACTGGCTTTCTTTCTCAGCACATCTCCACGGCTTCTCCTTTACATGTCCCAGATAGTTATGTGAGCGAGTCTGCCTGCCCGTGTGTGGTCCAGGCCTCTCCTCAGGCTGTTGGCTGCCCCTAGACTGCCCTGTCCTCCCTCCAGATGGGCCTGTAGGGGGTCTCCTGTAGTTCTGAAGGCCGAGCGCAGGTGTCACTGTGTTTCTTCTACCCCTGGAACAGAAGAGCTGGTGCAGGAAAATGCATGAACTTTGGACCCAGTGGGATATGTGTGTGTGTGTGTGCTCAGACACTTTCAACCCTTTGCAACCCCATGGACTGTAGTCCACCAGACTCTTCTGTCCGTGGAATTTTCCAGGCAAGAACACTGGAGTGGGTTTCCATGGCCTACTCCAGGAGTAGGAGTGTGGGTGTCAGTTAATATACTAGCTCTGTGACTTTGACCAAAGTATTTAACTTCTCTGAGCCCCAATTTCCTCATCTGTAACATGTGGGTAAAAAATTACCTAACTTGAAGAGTCATGTGACAATTAAATGAGTGAAATCTGACCTTCAACAGATGAGTTTCCTTCTCCTTATGAACCCTTCCCAGAACTTCTCCTACCTGCTTATGGAAACGATTCTTCCCTTCTATTTCCTCACGGTAGTTTTTGGCATGCCTACAAGAACCCTGTGCCCACTTGCCATGGCTTGTTTAGGTACGTATCTTAGCTCCATCCTTGGGTTGCACATCCCTAAGAGAGCAGGGTAGGACCTGGCTCATCTTTACAGTCTTCACCTCCTTGCACTTATTAAATACCTAACCAAGCTTTTTGATTGTAAGTGACTGTTGGTTTGAGATGCTGACAGGGCTGGTTTATTCATAAAGCATATTGCTGTTCTAGGCAAACAGAGAGAAAGAAACGGATGAAACAAGCAGAAGGATTAAAGAGCTTATAAAAGGAGAGATGAAAAACGGCCAAAATACATGTTGTGAAGACAGAACCTAGCACAATCTATGGTTTAACGTCTAGGAGTGGGCCTCCCCACCCACATTTGGGAAGAATTATATCTAGTTTGTGGAGGAGTTGGTTTTCAGAGAAGGGGTCAAGTTTAGTATTGAAGGGTAGATAACTTGTGGAGGCAGCAAAGAGGGTCATCGACAACAGAGATTAGACATGTATATCGAAAATCGTCAGTGATGTGCTTGGAAGAACTGGTGCTGGTCTGGCTGGGAGAAGTGGGAATGGAAGAACTGACCTGTCCTTGCCTTGTTAATGTCACCCAGCACTGCCCTCCCACCTGTGCTGCGGCAGGACAGCTAATGAGGAAAACCTGAGTTACAGGCTCCAGAAGGAAAGATCTGTGCATCTTCTTTTTGGTCCCTGGCCAGCAAGAGACCAGGTGTATCACCCTGAAATGTTACTTGCAGCATATTTCTGACCAGAAAGAAGAACATCAGAGGTCCTGGTTCCTGCCAGATGATTAGTTATATGGTCTTAGCTTTCCCTCCAGGTGCATCGGGCCACTACTTTCGCCCTTCCTCTCTTTGAAAAAAGTAGCTGCTTCTATCTTTAAATCCATTTCACACTGCTTCTTCTTAAAACCGTCACTAGTGCTATCTCATTTATTCCTGGTGCAGCCTGCTGAGAAGCAGGTTTCTGGACTTCCATCCTCTGTCCAGTGTAATGGCCACTGATGTCTTCCTCTTATGGACATGTGCTCCAGGCCTCCTTGCAGACCCTTCCTATGCAGCCCCAGGGTGCAGGACTGAACAGAACTATCAGCCTTGCCTTCCAAAACAAGCAGTGGAGGTTTATCAACCAAAAGGACTCCATTGCCATGCACGTCTGAACACATTCCTAAAAGAGCACTCCTGCAAAGCCTGTGTGTGATAACATCAGAAGATGTTTGTTGATTCAGACTCAGTGCAGAGGATCTCTGGCATAGAAATTACTCAAAAGCAGAAACACTTATGTACATCAAAATACCTCTTCATCTTTTCTTCTTAGGTAGGAGAGGAGAAGAGATGGAGAAGAGATTGTCATTGAGCCTGGATGGTACGAAAGTATAAGTATTTTAGAGACAGATTGTAAAAAAGAGATCAGTATACGACGGGCAGACTTGAAATTGAACACTTACAGGGATCAATATATGTTTAAAATGAATAGAAGATTGTGACGATTAGTAATTGTTTTGCCAAAATCTAGATAATAGTTTTGATTGAAAAATTGAACACGGTTGCCAGCTTTACATTTATTTCTCTCATCAACCCCCTGGGTAGAGAATTGGATTTCCTCTCTGACTTCAATGGTACCCAAAGGTAGGCCATGCTCACACTACTGTGGAGACAACAATATGGCCTTCTAGGGAGGCCATCTCTTCTCTAACAAGTCATCCAGGCAACAACGCTGACCTAGACAAGAGAGACCAAACCCAACTTCCCAGGCATCCTGGGGCTAGTGGCTTCTTTAGGACAATTCTCTTTTCTTTACCTTTCAACTTGAGTTCAGCTAGCACTTTTGGCCTGTCAGTTCCTTTCAGCAGTAACCATTGCTACTTCTGGAACGTGTGGGTCACAAACCACGCAGCCTAATATTAGAAGAACATTCGAATTCACACCTCAACTTTCAGAAGACATCTAAGACAAATTCTTTATCAAGAGGTTTTAAGTAATTTTTTGTTAGCTGCTTGGTTTGGAAGAGCCTGAAGGCAGCTTTGGATTCTGATCATCATTGTAACTGCTGCTGCTGCTAAGTCGCTTCAGTCGTGTCCGACTCTGTGCAATCCCATAGACGGCAGCCCACCAGGCTCCCCTGTCCCTGGGATTCTCCTGGCAAGAACAATGGAGTGGGTTGCCATTTCCTTCTCCAATGCATGAAAGTGAAAAGTGAAAGTGAAGTAGCTCAGTCGTGTCCGACTCTTCACGACCCCGTGGACTGCAGCCCACCAGGCTCCTCTGTCCATGGGATTTTCCTATGGTATGTTAATACATAAATAATATTAAAGTCATTAATGGCATGTAGCATTTTATTACTTTTTAAACTCATACTGTGTTTCCGTTTCTAGGGCCTTAGCATTTTCTTATTGCAAAGTGAGTGCTTCTCCTCTCACCCCCTTTTAAAGGGTCTTTCTTCTTTCTAGAATAATCACCACTGGGTGAAAAGATACATAAATACTTTTGTGAACACTGATGAATTCTTTTTCTCAGAGTTAACTGAGGGTGTCTTATTTTGTCGATACGCTAGAGGTGAGGAACCATGATATCTTTTGTAGGTTCTGTATCAAATCTGACATATCAAGTCATGAGCTGCTTCTATCTTTAAATCCATTTCACACTGCTTCTTCTTAAAACCGTCACTAGTGCTATCTCATTTATTCCTGGTGCAGCCTGCTGAGAAGCAGGTTTCTGGACTTCCATCCTCTGTCCAGTGTAATGGCCACTGATGTCTTCCTCTTATGGACATGTGCTCCAGGCCTCCTTGCAGACCCTTCCTATGCAGCCCCAGGGTGCAGGACTGAACAGAACTATCAGCCTTGCCTTCCAAAACAAGCAGTGGAGGTTTATCAACCAAAAGGACTCCATTGCCATGCACGTCTGAACACATTCCTAAAAGAGCACTCCTGCAAACGCCTGTGTGTGATAACATCAGAAGATGTTTGTTGATTCAGACTCAGTGCAGAGGATCTCTGGCATAGAAATTACTCAAAAGCAGAAACACTTATGTACATCAAAATACCTCTTCATCTTTTCTTCTTAGGTAGGAGAGGAGAAGAGATGGAGAAGAGATTGTCATTGAGCCTGGATGGTACGAAAGTATAAGTATTTTAGAGACAGATTGTAAAAAAGAGATCAGTATACGACGGGCAGACTTGAAATTGAACACTTACAGGGATCAATATATGTTTAAAATGAATAGAAGATTGTGACGATTAGTAATTGTTTTGCCAAAATCTAGATAATAGTTTTGATTGAAAAATTGAACACGGTTGCCAGCTTTACATTTATTTCTCTCATCAACCCCCTGGGTAGAGAATTGGATTTCCTCTCTGACTTCCATGGTACCCAAAGGTAGGCCATGCTCACACTACTGTGGAGACAACAATATGGCCTTCTAGGGAGGCCATCTCTTCTCTAACAAGTCATCCAGGCAACAACGCTGACCTAGACAAGAGAGACCAAACCCAACTTCCCAGGCATCCTGGGGCTAGTGGCTTCTTTAGGACAATTCTCTTTTCTTTACCTTTCAACTTGAGTTCAGCTAGCACTTTTGGCCTGTCAGTTCCTTTCAGCAGTAACCATTGCTACTTCTGGAACGTGTGGGTCACAAACCACGCAGCCTAATATTAGAAGAACATTCGAATTCACACCTCAACTTTCAGAAGACATCTAAGACAAATTCTTTATCAAGAGGTTTTAAGTAATTTTTTGTTAGCTGCTTGGTTTGGAAGAGCCTGAAGGCAGCTTTGGATTCTGATCATCATTGTAACTGCTGCTGCTGCTAAGTCGCTTCAGTCGTGTCCGACTCTGTGCAATCCCATAGACGGCAGCCCACCAGGCTCCCCTGTCCCTGGGATTCTCCTGGCAAGAACAATGGAGTGGGTTGCCATTTCCTTCTCCAATGCATGAAAGTGAAAAGTGAAAGTGAAGTAGCTCAGTCGTGTCCGACTCTTCACGACCCCGTGGACTGCAGCCCACCAGGCTCCTCTGTCCATGGGATTTTCCTATGGTATGTTAATACATAAATAATATTAAAGTCATTAATGGCATGTAGCATTTTATTACTTTTTAAACTCATACTGTGTTTCCGTTTCTAGGGCCTTAGCATTTTCTTATTGCAAAGTGAGTGCTTCTCCTCTCACCCCCTTTTAAAGGGTCTTTCTTCTTTCTAGAATAATCACCACTGGGTGAAAAGATACATAAATACTTTTGTGAACACTGATGAATTCTTTTTCTCAGAGTTAACTGAGGGTGTCTTATTTTGTCGATACGCTAGAGGTGAGGAACCATGATATCTTTTGTAGGTTCTGTATCAAATCTGACATATCAAGTCATGCCTGACTAGTATTGATCATGATGACAGTCTACATCATGTTTTCTGTGTGCTCATAACCTGCAAGAATTGTATTTGCTTGTGTAACAGTGATGCGGGTATAGCTCATCAAAATTGTTGCTGTGCCTTTTGGAGAAACTTGCCGATGTTTAAAATTCTGAACCCTGCCTTCTTCTTATTCTTGAGGATCAGTCCTGGACCAAGTTAGGGGAATTTTCTGTTTCAGTGTGGAACAAATTCTGATGAGCTGCTTTTTCTTGCTCTTGCCCATCCTTGGATTAGGTTATAATGCCTATGAAAGGTTGGCCTTTTCTGGAATAGTCATCACCAGGGTAGCATTGTTAGGTGCTTATGTCACTCTGATTACATTCTGCATCACAACTGAATGGTTTCCCACGACTCTGATTTTCTTATAGTCATCATGGGTGTTTCTTTTCCCTTTTTGCCCCATTTCAAAAGCTTAGCATGGATGATTCTCACTTTTTGGTTCTTCTAAATAGTTAATAATTTTTAAAACATTTACTATGTGCTAGTTGTCTAAATGCTTTACATGGTATAATTCACAAATCTTCAGCAAATCTATAAAGTAGGTCTATTATTGTTTCATTTCTTTTTTAAAAATTATTTTTAATTGGAGGATAATTGCTTTACAATATTGTGTTGTTTCTTCCGTACGTCAACATGCATCAGCTATAGGTATACACACACTTCCTCCCTCTTAAACCTTCCTCCCACCTCCCACCTCATCCCACCCCTCTAGGTTGTCACTGAGCACTGTAATTGACCTCCCTGAGTCATACAGCAAATTCCCACCGGCCATCTATTTTATGCATGTTTATGTACATATTTCTTTTTTTGCCTCCACAGCATGGCATGTGGGATCTTAGTTTCCCAACCTGGGATGGAACCTGTGCCCCTTGCACTGGAAGCATGGAGTCGTAACCCTTGGACTGCCAAGGAAGTCCCAGTTGCATATTTCTTGTGCAGAAACTGAGACACAGAGATTTCAAGTACCTTCCCCAAGGTAAAGTGTCCATAGTAAGTAGCTGAACCAGGATCAGAACCCAAACAGACTGGCCTCCAGAGCTTTTATCCTTGTCTGCTATGCCTACTAGACCCCTGGGAAAGTGGAAGTGAACCTGTTTGTACACGCTCTGTTGTATCCGATTTTATGTGAGCCCATGGAGTGTAGCCAACCAGGCTCCTCTGTCCATAGAATTCTCCAGGCAAGAATACTGGAGTGGATTGCCATTTCTTCCTCCAGGGGATCTTCCCCACCCAGGGATTGAACCCAAGTCTCCTGCACTGCAGGTGGATTCTTTACTGTCTGAGCCACCAGGGAAGCCTATAGACCTCTGGAGGAGGTGCCATTTCTGCGATGTGCTGATGTCTAAAATTGAACTTATTTGAGGAGAGAGTGTGGAATATTGGCCTTTTTTGGCTTTGAGAAAATCTGAGCTCTCTCATCTTATAATTTTGTCATCTTAGGCACATGTATCCATCAGGGTTCAACCAGAGGAACAGAACTAATAGGGGATATGTATAGTGAGAGATTTATTACAAGGAAGTAGCTTATGCAAATGCCAGGTCAGGCCACAGGACTGGAGTTTGTAGGGCCTGCCATCTGGAAAGGTGGGTTAGAGCTCTCAGGCACAGGCTGAAGCAGCTATCCATGGTTGGAGTTTCTTCTTCTTTAGGGAAACCTGGTGGGGAAGAATTCCCCAGGAATGCAGGATACCCAGGTTCAATCCCTGGGTCTGGAAGAACTCCCTGGAGAAAGGAATGGCAAGCTACTCCAGTATTCTTACCTGGAGAATTCCATGGACAGAGAAGCCTGGTTGACTACAGTCCATGGGGTGGCAGAGATGGACACAACTTAGTGGCGAACACTTTCACTTTTGCTCTCACTTGTTTTTAAGGCTTTCAGGTGATTAAATCAGGTCCACCCAGATTGTCTAGGATAACTGTAAATCAAGGGTCCCTAACCCCTGGGCTGTGGACTGGTAATGGTCCGAGGTCTGTTAAGAACCAGACCTCACAGCAGAAGGTGAGGTAGGGTGAGTGAGTGAAGCTTCACCTGCTGCTTCACCGCATCAATCACATTACTGCCTAAACCATGCCCGCCCCCCGTACATGGCAAAATTGTCTTCCATGAAACTGGCTCCTGGTGTCAAAAAGGCTGGGGACTACTGCTCTAGATAACCCTCGCCCTGACTGTAACCCTGACCCTAATCTAGGACAGTTTCCCTGTTAAGGACAACTGGTTGTGGAATTTAATCACAGCTACAAAATATAGCAGCACTGAGATTCATATCTAACTGAGTGCCTGAGGACTGTAGCCAGCCAGGTTGACAAAAAGACCATCACAGCAAGTGACTTCATTTCCGTGAACCTGTTTCTTCACATGGTAAACTCTCACCATAGGGCTGTTATGAAGCCTGTGCAAAATTAAGTATAAAGATTACTGCCTGGTGTGTAAAGATTCAGTGCAAGAGTATTCATTTGTGGTGGGGTGGAAGTGCGGGCAGTGACAGCAGCAGCCGCTGTGGTCTCTCTAGTGACTCCATCGCCCCTTTCGTCTCTCCTGTTCAGTCCGGTTCACTGCAGTGGTTGCTGCCTACTTGACATCCCTGCCTAAAATCTCTTCTTATCCATCTTTGCTTTTTTCTGAAGATCATATTGGAGGCTTAAAGTAACACTCTACTCTCCATCTTTGAGAAAACGTCTTCCTGAAATCCCGACCCACTGTGTTTATAGCATTCCTCAGCATTCTGGTGCAGCGGTGTAACTCCCCTTGCTTGCTTAAAGCTTGTGGAAGGGAGAACGTCCTCTCCCAGTGGCACTGTTTTAGTTTTTTAAAAAAAATTTCTGCAGTGGTTGAATGGGAAATGAATGAGAACTATTTCTCCAAAAGAGGCTATTGTACTTAAGGACTGCTTTTTTTTTTAATGTAGTCATTTATTTATTTTGGCCGCGCTGCCTTCGCTGCTGCGCGCTGGCCCTCTCTGGTCGTGGCGATGGTGTGGTGCGTGGGCTTCTCGTTGCAGTGGCTTCTTTTGATGCAGAGCACAGGCTCCAGAGCACACAGGCTTCAGTAGTTGTGGCTCACAGTCTCAGCTGCCCCAAGACATGGGGGATCCTCTCTGACTAGGAACTGAACCCATGTCCCCTGCACTGGCAGGCGGGTTCTTACCCACTGGACCAGGAAAGTCGTTTCTGTTTCTTTTATTGAAACTGTCGTGTAACACACAGCTGACGTCTTGTTTCTGAACTCAGTTTCCTCCACTGTAAGGTGAATGAATTGGACAGGATGGTTTCTTTTGTTCCTTTTCCCTCCTCTTAACCTTTTATTACAAGTTAAGAAAATCAGATATATCTATATTTTAGGATTTTCTCCAAATATTTTATAATAAATTTTTGTACTTATGAATAAATTTTTTTTTCCATCAGGTCAAAAAAGAACCTTAAAAGGCAGTACTTTGTTATAGTTGAATCAAATAGTACATAAAGAATCAGCCAAGAGAATTTTCCACTTCCCCATTCCATCAGATGAGAAACAACACATTAACGAATGAACTTAGGAACTGTGAAAGTCTATAGGAATAATATCTTTGGCATTGAATGTCATCCAGAAAGTGAGTGGGCTACATACCTTAACACTTTAAGATCATGTACCAGATTTTACTCACTGAAATTCATAAATGATACCTTTCCCCAGTAGTTTGTTCTTTCTTTCCATTTCACTGTACCACCAGTGACACTCAAGCTGGTTGATACCAGTGGAACCCCAGAATACACAGGAGGACTGATTAAATTTCCAATTCCATGAGGAAGAAATCTGGTCACCTTGTATTCCCAGCCCCTAGAGCATGGTGTCCGCTTTGTGGTAGCTTGATGTCTAGTCACCATGTACTCCCAGCCCCTAGAGCATGGTGTCTGCTTTGTAGTAGCTTGATGTCTAGTCACCATGTACTCCCAGCCTCTAGAGCATGGTGTCCGCTTTGTAGTCGCTTGATGACTATGTACTGATGGCATGATATGTGGATGTCTCGGGATCACAGCTGACAGGTTCTGCTCATCAGATGACTAGCCCAATAGGGACTAGACTAGCTCTTCTCTTTCCATGCCCTTTCTACCTGTTGTACCTCCTGTGCTGCAAACTGGGGAACTGGTTTTGGGTTCATTCTAAGGTTTGGAAGCTCTAAAGTTTCTATCCCTCTGTATCTTGCTTCTCCCATTCACACCCATGCAATTGGTTTGTGTTCCACCCTGAACACCGCACCATCATGATCAATATGGAGAACCTTGCAGGAAATCCAAGACACCTTCTTATATTAAGGCCATTTTTAGTATCTAGTCTGATGGGAACGGTGTAAGCAGATTCACGTCTCACCTCACACGTGCTCTGGAATATAAATAAATGCGTTTTGTGTAGAGCAGGTCTGGGAGAGCCTCGGCCCCTCCTTCCTAGTAGGAGGGATTTGTCATGTAGGAAACCAGATTCCCCTTTGGCCCATTTTAAGCCAGAAGGCTCAAGATAGCCTATGCAAAGAACACAACTTAATCCCCACAGCTCCCTGACACCCTTGCGTTGTTCACTGTCCTACTCCCAGATTGCTTGTCCACCCCAAAGTGGATCCTTTCTCCTATTTGCTGGGTGGTTGTCCGAGCCCACTGTAGCATTCCTATCTCTTCCCTAGCGTCAACCTTGTGCTCACCTCTGTGACTCTGACTTGAGTCTCACTCACTTTGCCTACGCTGTATTTGGTCACAGTGAATAACTCCCTCCTCTCCCCCTCCCTTTCTCTTGTTCAACACACCAGCCAGACATTTGGTTTGAAAATGTAAATGTCATGCTGGTCACTTTTGCAGATGGCATATTTTGAGGAGGCTTAGTCAATCTGGTAGATAGAATCTGAATCCAAAAAGATGTTGATAGGGTGATATCAAAAAATGAAAGTTAACAGCCAAAAAAAGGGCCAGCATCTAAGTGTAAAACAAAATGCACATCTTTGAAATGATAAAGATGTGACTTAACAACAGCCTGTAGAAAAGACAAGATTAGGTTTACTCCAAAAAAGCCCTGTTGGGAGTCAGGAGCCCCTCCTACATCAACATGTGGCTGTATGATGAAGGGCAAGGAACTGAATCAACTATGAGACTCTTTCTTTCTTGGAAAAAGAGGCAGCTATACTGGTTCATCTCTCATGTCAGTTACCGTTCTAAAATTACATAAACAAATGAATCAACAGTTTAAAGTGAAGGCCCAATATGTAAACTAAAAGCTAATGCAGTCTTATAAATAGTAAGAGTATATCAGAACTTTATCCATCAAAGTTCTGTTCTCCCCTCTGTGGACTAGACAGCTCTTGGATGTTGCATACCAATCACACCACACATCAAAGTATTTTTAACTGAAGTATATTCAGAAGAGAGCTAGCTAGTGATAAGGTAACCTATGGGTAATGTTTGAAAGGATCACATGGTTTGGTTTAGATGAGAGAAGGGGATTTAGGACAAAAGTGTCTATATTATGGTTAGCCATCAAAGCTTGAAGAGTTCTATGCTCTATACACTTGGAGAAGGAAATGGTAAGCCACCCCAGTATTCTTGCCTGGAGAATCCCGAGGGTAGAGAAACCTGGCTACAGCCTTGTATCCATGGGGTCACAAGAGCTGGACATGACTTAGTGACTAAAGCAACCAACCATTCGCCATACAAATTGTCAAAGCTGTCACCTCCTTCCTGAAGCCTTTACGGAGTGCTGTGACCCAGATTTCTCGAAAGACACTTTCCAGTCTACCTTGCATTTGAATTATGTCTATACTTATTGGGCTTCCCAGGTAGCACTAGTGGTAAAGAACCTGCACCAATGAAGGGGACACATAACAGATGTGGGTTTAGTCCTTGGGTTGGGAAGATCCCCTGGAGGAGAGCATAGCAATCCACTCCAGTATTCTTGCCTGGAGAATCCCATGGACAGAAGAACCTGGCAGGATACAGTCCTTGGGGTTGCAAAGAGTCAGACGTGACTGAAGTGACTTAGCATGCACATTCTTATCTGGCTGAACTCCTTGAGGGTGAATGGCATGTCATACTTACCCTTGCATCCTCTCTAGCTTCTAATGCAGTGCCTCACGCAATAATAAGTATACAACTGAACTGAAACTTATTAGGCTTATCAGACATGGAGATGATGGATAGAAATTGTAGAGAGACTTTTTGGCCTTCCAAGAAGTAAACTTTTCAAATAAAAAAAAAGTCTTAAAAGTACATGGCTAACTATGTAATTCATCACACAACCTGTTCTTTAGAATGGATAGTTTAGAAGGTGCCAATTGTTGGTGAGAATGGAGCAGCTGGAAGTCAGACTGATACTGGTGGAAATGTGAAAAGGCACAACCCCTTAGGGACACAGTTTGGCAGTTTTCCCCAAAACATGTACCTACCTTGCAACCTAGTCATTCTGTGTCTATGAATTCACCCAAGATAAATGAAGACATTGCCTACACAAACACTGGTACACAAATATTTGTAGCAGCCTTATTTACAATAGCCTCCAATTGGAAATAAGCCAAACGGTCATCAACAAATGAATTAAGTGGATAAACGGAATATGATGCCAAGTCAATAGAACATACATCAACAATAAGACCATACAACAACGTGGATGAATCTCAAAACATCATGAGGAATAGAAGCCCAACTCAAAAGAATATATCATATGATTCTATTTATATGAAGTCTAGACAATGCAGACAAATGGTTAAAGACTAAAAGCAAGTCACATTTGCCTTGAATTGGGGTAGAGGGAAGGGCATGGGAAACATTTTCCTGGTTTTTTCATATCTTAATTTTGTGGTGGTTTTGATATACAGAAATTTTTTAACTTTTTAATGTAGTCATTTCCTTCCCAGTTTTTACATTTGACATCGTACTTTGAAAGTTTCACTTTAAAATTATTTATACATCTACATATTTTATTTTATACTTTTATGATTTTATTTTCCTATACTTAACTCATTCATCCAGCACAGATTAACTTTAGTAAATAGAGGGAATAGAGACCTAATGTTTTCTAAATAGCTAAGGATTTGACCTGATACTAGCAATAGAATATTCCATCATTTCCTCAATTATTGAATGTGGGTAGTGTATCAAGGATTATGTTAAACTGATACAAGCATGGGCTCTGGCCTCAAGGAGCTATGTCTGGTGAGAGAGATGGACTGGTGATGAGGTAACTACAGTGAAGTGGGGTCAGCTCCATGATGGTGTCAGTTACAAGGAGCTACTGGATTACAGGCATTGCCAGTTACGGGCATGCCTGGAGAAGAGAGCCAGGGAGCG
The DNA here is from genome assembly GCA_006408675.1 of Madoqua kirkii. Lineage (NCBI taxonomy): Eukaryota > Metazoa > Chordata > Mammalia > Artiodactyla > Bovidae > Madoqua > Madoqua kirkii. The sequence continues at coordinate 14,866 of SJYC01056053.1, read as the reverse complement.
AGGTGACTTGACTGGGCACTGTCACTTGGTGTCCTGTGGCTGCTGCCTGGGTCACCGGTAAGGGAGTGGCATGGAATCTGGCTCATAGGCACTTTCGTTTCATGTCATCTTAAATTCAGTGGGAAGCCACAGCTGAATTTACACAACATTGTACATCAACTATACTTCAGTTAAGAAAATTCAATGGGGAGCCACAGCTGAATTTTGAGCAATGGAATGGAATACTCAAGGTATTGGGCAGTGATCATACTGCTAGGGGACTGCATATTGAGTGGTCTCATAGTGCTCTGCTTTTTCGCTATGAAAAACAGTTTTCATAGCAAAATCACAGCTTTGAATATGTGTTTGGTCGTTGATCAGTGTCTCACGTTACCTTCTTCAGAAGGGGTAGGAGAAATTTTTTACTAATTATAAGAGGGTTTTCATGCAGAAACCTGAATTATCTGATACAATACCTATGATTTAATCTCTTAATAGCTCTGCAGCTGCCCTGAATTTGACTCAGACCTCAGTCATCTTTAACGGTTACATAATCATTCAATCTGACCATTTGTGTGAGGGCAAAGAGAGATGCTTGTTGGTGTCCCTTTGGCCATAAGCCCATTATACCCGATTCAGAAAGTAATTAATGTACTACCTGTCCAGCAAAGCTTTATAGATTCCAAGAGGCTTCACTGTTTATCTCCTTTTTTTTTTAAAATTAAAGCTCTGTGAGGTAACTCTAGTCTGTATCATAATCTCTATTCTGTAGATGAGAAGAGTAAACCACTCACCTATAGGCACAGAGTGAGCTGGTGGGGCTTGGACCAAAGTGTCCTTGCTGTGCCTGGTACCAGCTCATGGCTATTCAGTCCCATGGTCGGTGAAGGTGGTGGGTTGCCCTTGTGTGGGGAGCAGTGTTATTGCATTGGGGGCTGAACTTGAGCTGGCCTCCATGAAGTCCACACAGTCAGGAAGTTCTTCCCTTAGAAGAGTTCTCAGAAACCAGGTTGTCAGGTCACTTAGTCTCTCCCCATGAAGAAGCAGTGTTGGACTTCCCTGGTGGTCCAGTGGATAAGAGTCTGCCTGCTAATGCAGGGGACATGGGTTCAATCCCTTGTCAGGGAAGAGTCCACATGCTGCAGAGCAGCTAAGCCCATGCGCCATAACCGCTGAACCTGCATGCTACAGTCACTGAAGCCCATGCACTTAAGGCCTGTGCTCCACAAAGAGAGAAAACACTGCAATGAGAAGCCCATGCACCACAACGAAGAAACTTGCTGCAACCAGGGAAAGCTCCGTGCAGCAACAGAGACCCAGCACAACTTAAAAATAAATAATAATAATAAGAAGAAGCAGACTTTTGGCAGACTGCTTTTGGCAGACTGGGGGCTGTTCTCTGCCACCAACAATAACCCTTTATGAACACTGTGGTGTCAGAGTTCTTTCCAAAGCATTAAACATGGCACCTGATGGATGCTTTCAAGCAGTCATCCAACGTGGCTGCCACTGTCTGAAATCAATAGTTAACTGCCCTCTCCACCTCTGCAACAAAGGGAATCCTCTATAGGCAGATAATGCTTGTGGAAAATTTCTTCTTAACTCTTTCTTAAGCACTTTGCTGGTAGATCTCTCTTTCACCCACAGTTCTGAACTCCTATAATTTGATTAGAAACTCCCTGCCCCTTCTCTTTAGGAAAACATTGAAATGTGCCTTGTAAGTGGCTCAGTACCTTCTCATATCTTCAGCAGCACCAGATTAGTGGCATCAGCAATCTGTATTCACTCTTTGGTTTTAAAAAACAGTGTAAGAAGGGCTGCATACATTACTCTTCAAATAGTGGTATACATTTATCCTTTCAAAGAAATACCCAAGGCTTATGAATAACAGAGAACCTTGGAGGGGAATATTTACTTTTTCTACATTAAAAAATAATATGAGTTAATTGTAGAAAATTTGAAAAATTTTTAAACAATTTTAAATGAAGGAAAATAAACACACTCATATATTCTTTATTTTCTGTATTCTGATGCCTTGACATGTGGGGCATTGCTGATGCTGGAAGGACTGCCTCTGCCAGGATGAGCCCATTGTGAGTCAACAACTTACCTGTAAGTGCACTTTTCAAATACAGACCAGCCAATTCAGAGCCCACACCCCAGCCACCTCCTCTACTAGGATCTCACATACTGGCCTGCTATCCAGCCATCCTGAATGCCCCTGGGCCAGGTACCAGACAGCTTGGTATAACCCCGATGCTCCATGGGCTGCTGAAGTCATTCAAACTAGCCAGTCCTAATACTGCTCAGCCTGTCTTGCCCATTCCCTCCCATAGAAACCACAATAGAGACACATGCCCACAAACTACCCCCTGCCTCTGCTTCTTGATTGGCCCTGGTGCTGCCCCACGTGGCCTGACATGCCCCTTCCTCTTAGGAACTGTGAGCAGCAGTCTACCTTTTTGTTGGCAATTATCTTCTCATCTTTTGGCCTTAGTATACCTCAATCTCCTATTCATATACTTTTTTTTAGGCAATAAAGAACCCCGAAAGTCATACAGAATATTTTGTATAGCATATCCTGGGGCTACCCAGGCGGCACTCATGGTAAAGAACCTGCCTGTCAGTGCAGGAGACATAAGAGATGTGGGTTTGATCTGAAGGTCAGGAAGATCCCCTGCTATCTTGTCTGGAATCCCAAGGACAAAGGAGCCTGATGTGTTAGAGTCCATAGGGTCGCAAAGAGTTGGACATGACTGAAGTGACTTAGCACAATGACAATGACACATAGCATTTGCCATTTCATAAATACTTAGAAAACATTGCATTTAAAAGCTCCAGTGTGGTCCATCACAGGGTTATACTCTGGTTTTGAAGTTGTTCCCTTGTTTGTTGACACCTCTAGGTTGCTTTCATGTATACACTGTTGAAATATTTTAATTCATTTCCATGTACAAAAGCTTTTATGTATGTCTTTAATATTTTTAGGATAAACTCAAAGAAGTAGAATATATGGGCCAAAGGATATAAATATCTGTTTCCCTTGGTACAGTTTTCCAAATTTCCTTTTAGAAACGTTATGCCAGTCATCATCTTCACCAGAAGTATATGAAACTGTGAAGAGTGTCTCTCTTCTCACCTCTTTCCCTTCTTCAAGGTTCCCTTGTGGGTACAGTAATTTATTAGAATAAGTCATTTCGATAGGAAGGAAATTTCCTCTTTTTTCAGTGCAGTAATCCTGAGGTGATCTGTATTGTGGTCAGGCCAAATTTGAAGGAATTGACCATTTGTCAATTGGTTTGTGGAAGCTAATGACTTTCGTGTATTTCAGAAGTAGAAAGTGAAGTTGGCATTTGTCTGAGCCTCACTACTATTTCCAGATGTTGTTCCCCATTGTCACTTACTGAGAGGCATGCCTCGGAGATATTGCAGGTTTCGTTCCAGACCACTGCATTATTGCCTTATACAAAATACCACAATAAAACGTGTCACATGAATTTGTTGGTTTCCCAGTGGGTGTACGTATGTGTGTGTATGTTAGTCACTCAATCATGTCCAACTGTTTGCTACCCCATGTAGCTTGCCAGGCTCCTCTGTGCATGGGAACTCTCCAGGCAAGAATACTGAAGTGTGTTGCCATTCCACTCTCCAGAGGATCTTCCCAACTCAGGGATTGAACCCAGGTCTCCATTAAAGACTGCATTACGGCAGTCTTTACTGTCTGAGCCAGTAATTCCAGCCAAGTATTCCCAGTGCATATAAAAGTTATATTTATACTCTACTGTAATCTAAGTGTACAATAGATATGTACATACCTTAATTTTGAAACACTTTATTAAAAAAATACTAGTCATGATCTTGCAATAGCAACATCAAAGATCCTGATCACAGAGCACTGTGACAAATTTAATAATAATGAAAAAGTTTGAAATATTGTGAGAATTACTAAAAATGTGATACAGGGACATGAAATGAGCTATTGGAAAAATGGTGTTGATAGACTTGCCCATTCAAGGTTGCCACAGACCTTCAATTTGTAAAACAAACAAATAAAAACAACACAAGATCTGGAAAGTGGAATAAAATGAGATATGCCTGTACCTTCATTTAGGTTTTCTGTTTATTCAGCCATCTTCTATCCTTATTTTAACCCCCTCCCCCAGGAGGCTGCCCCTTGTGTTCTGACATTTCCTCTCCTGCCATCCTCCGATGTCATACTGGGTGACTTTGGTCTTTCTTCTCTTTCCCAACACACCTCCTCTTCAGTGCACTGCAGCGCCTCCTTGGCACATCTTGTGTGTGTATTTGTGCTCAGTCATGTCCAACTCTTTTGCGACCTCACGGCTTGAAGACCACCAGTCTCCTCTGTCCATGAGATTTCCCAGGCAAGAATACGGGAGTGGGTTGCCGTTTCCCACTCCAGGGGATCTTCCCACATCTCCTGCATTGACAGGTGGATTCTTTACCAGTGCACCACCTGGGCGATCCCTGGGCACCTCTTACTTGGCCCTTGAATTAGCTGCAAATGCTTTACCTCTGAATCTGAACTTTTCCCTGCTGACCATGGTCTTGTACACAAACATTCTAGCCACCTGCCTGTCCTTTCAACCTCTTCTGGTGTCTCTTTCTTTCTTACCCATCATGTATTCTGTGAGGCACTATTTTACTATTTGTTGGGGCACTGACCCTCAATACAATCAAAAATCCATGTGTAACTTTATAGTCCGCCTCAGTATCCATGGTTCTGCATCCGTGGACTCAGCCAACTGCAGACTGTTTAGTACCCTGGTATGTCTTTAGTGAAAGAAATCTGAGTATAAGTAGACCTCTGCATTTCAAGCCCATGTTGTTCAACAGTCAGTGGCTGAATGTTGTAGATATTACTTATTCCTTTTCTTGACTTTCTGCATAACTCCCTAGCAATTGACTGATCTTGAGCCAGTAAAGCCAACTCTTTTCTCTGCTTTGGTTCTCCAGCTTTTAGACATCTTGCTACTTTTGAAGTCAAGGCCAAAGGAATAGAATTTCCTCCCTCTAGTTTATGTAGGAGAAGTTAATTTTTCTGTGATACGTTGATGTTGTTTCATTGTTAGGTGGGGCCCTAATTCCCATGTGAAAGGTTGTTGGTTTTCCCTGTCCATGCTTGGCAGCAAAGCCTTTTGCCAGCCAGGGTGGAATAGCTTTGAGTACAATCTTCATTACAGAAATAAATAGGAACCCATGTAAGAAGTGAGCCATTCAGGTTGGGCAAATGTGGAATGCATTAAGATGAAACGTATGGCTTACAATGGGAAACTAGTTCCTGGAAAACAGTGCAAATGTGCTTCCCGCTTTAGTGATAACTAGCCAAGAAATATCGGGGACTGAGATGCAGTGCTAGGGAACTTCACTAGCTCTCTGGTACCTGGAAATCAAACTCAAACTGCTTAGTGAGACATCCAAGGCCCCCACAGACTAACACAGTCTATTCTTCCAGCTTGATCTCCTGTTTCATGCTATATCCAGCTATACTGATCTACTTACTGTTTTCTAATTGTTGTTGTTCAATAGTTCAGTCGTGTCCAACTCAGTCTTTGTGACCGCATGGACTGCAGCATGCCAGGCTTCCCTGTCCTTAACCATCTCCTGGAGTTTGCTCAAACTCATTGAGTCGGTGATGCCACCTAACCATCTTATCCTCTGTTGTCCCCTTTTCCTCCTGCCTTCAATTTTTCCAGCATCAGGCTCTTTTCCAATGAGTTGGCTCTTCGCATCAGTATTGGCCAAAGTATTGGAACTTCAGCTTCATCATCATCGGTCCTTTCACTGATTTCTTTTAGGATTGACTGGTTTGATCTCCTTGCTGTCCAAGGGACTCTCAAGAGCCTTCTCCAGCACCACAGTTTAAAGGCATCAGTTCTTCAGTGCTCAGCCATTTTTATTGTCCAGCTCTCATATCCATACAAGACTACTGGGAAAATCATGCATGCTTGCTAAGTCACTTCAGTCATGTCACTAGCCCTTTGCTGACCCTGTGCAGTAGTCCACCAGACTCTTCTGTCCATGGCATTCTTCAAGCAAGAATCAGGAGTGGGTTGCCATTTCCTCCTCCAAGGCTATAGTTTTGACTATACAGATCTTTGTAGGCAAAGTACTGTCTCTGCTTTTTAATACGTTATCTAGGTTTGTCATTGCTTGTCTTCCAAAAAGCAAGTGTCTTTTAATTTCATGGCTGCAATCACCATCTGTAGTGATTTTGGAGCCCAAGAAAATGAAATCTGTCACTTTTCCTGTTGTTTCCCCATCTACTTGCCATGAAGTGATGGGACTGGATGCCATGAAAGTGAAATAAATCTTAGATTTTTGAATGTTGAGCTTTAAGCCAGATTTTTCACTTTCCTCCTTCACCTTCATCAAGAGACTCTTTAATTCCTCTTCGCTTTCTGCTATAAGGGTGGTGTCATCTATGTATCTGAGGTTATTGATATTTCTCCTGGAAATCTTGATTTTAGATTGTGCTTCATCCAGCCCGGCATTTCATATGATGTACTCTGCATATACATTAAATAAGCAGAGTGACAACCTCAAGAGCCTTGATGTACTCCTTTTCCTATTTGGAACCAGTCTGTTGTTCCATGTCAGGTTCTAACTGTTGGTTCTTGACCTGTATACAGGTTTCTCAGTAGGCAGGAAGGTGATCTGGTATTCCTATCTCTTAAGAATTTTCTACAGTTTGTTGTGTTCTACACAGTCAAAGGCTTTAGCATAGTCAGTGTTTTTCTGAAACTCTCTTACTTTCTCTATGATCCAAAAGATGTTGGCAATTTGATCTCTGGTTCCTCTGCCTTTTCTCAATCCAGCTTGTAAACTGGAAGTTCTTGGTTCACATACTGCTGAAGCCTTGCTTGAAGGATTTTGAGCATTACTTTGCTAGCATGTGAAATGAGTGCAATTGGGTGGTAGCTCAAACATTCTTTGGCACTAGCCTTCTTTGGGACTGGAATGAAAATTGACCTTTTCAAGTCCTGTGGCCACTGCTGAGTTTTCCAAATTTGCTGGCATATTGAGTGCAGCATTTTCACAGCATCATCTTTTAGGATTTGAAATAGCTCAACTGGAATTTCATCACCTCCACTAGCTTTGTTTGTAGTGATGCTTCCTAAGGCCTACTTGACTCCACACTCCAGGATGCCTGGCTCTAGGTGAGTGATCTTATCTGGGTTGTGAAGATCTTTTTCGTATAGTTTTTCTATGTATTCTTGCCACCTCTTCTTAATGTCTTCTGCTTCTGTTATATCTATACCGTTTCTGTCTTTTATTGTGCCTATCTTTGCATGAAATGTTCCCTTGGTATCTCTAATTTTCTTGAAGAGATCTCTAGTCTTTCCCCTTCTATTCTTTTCCTCTATTTCTTTGCATTGTTCACTTAAAAGGCTTTCTTATTTCTCCTTTATTTTTTCTGAGAGAGAAAAAAAAATCTCCTTTCTTTTTTCTTTCTGAGCTGTATGTATGTCTTACAAGAGTAAGACATGATACTTGTAGAATTTAGAACAATGCAGGAAAGTAGAAAGGAAAAAAGAGCTTTGATTAGCCACTCAGACAAAATAATTGAAAAACTTTCACTGTACTTCCGTCTAGATTTTTTTCTCCCCTGAAAATATTGGATTGGCCAAAAAGTTCATTCGGGGCTTTCCATCTGATGTTATGGAAAAATTCGAATGAATGTTTTAGTCAACCCAATAGTTATCTTTGTTTCTTGATTTTATGTAGTCTCTATGTCTTTCATGCTGCTTTTTAAATTAAACAGTACATAAACATTTTCCATATTCAAAACCTCATAAACATCATTTTTATTTTATTTTTTGTCAACAACAGAAATTTATTTCTCACGGTCTGTGGGCTGAAAGTCTGAGGTCAGGGTTCCAGTGAGGTTGGATTTTGGAGACAGTGCTGTGGTGCAGCTGGCCAGCTTCTTGCTGTCACCTCAGAAAGACAGCGAGCCAGCTCTCCAGCCTTCTGATGACAGCTCTGCTCCCATTCTTACCGTCCAGCTCTCAAATCTGTACATGCCTACTGAAAAAAGCATAGCGCTGACTATACAGACCTTTGTCAGCAAAGTGATGTCTCTGCTTTTTAGTACCCTGTCTAGGTTGAACCATAAAAAAGGCTGAGCATTGAAGAACTGATGCTTTTGAATTGTGTTGGAGAAGACTCTTGAAAGTCCCTTGGACCACAAGGTGATCAAACCAGTCCACCCTAAAGGAAATCAACCCTGAATATTCATTGGAAGGACTGATGCTGAAGCTGAAGCTCTAATACTTTGGCCATCTGATCTGACGGGCTGACTCACTGGAAGAGACCCTGATGCTGGGAAAGACCGAGGACAGGAAGAGAAGAGGGTGACATAGAATGAGATGGTTTCATGGCATTGTTGACTCAGTGGACATGAGTTTGAGCAAACTCTGAGAGATAGTGAAGGACAGGGAAGCCTGGCGTGCTGCAGTCCAGGGGTTGCAAAGAGTTGGACACAACTTAGTGACTGAACAACAACAATCCCCAACTTGAGAGTCCACTCTTAGGATCTTTGAGTGGCTCCACCCAAAGGCCCCATCTCCAAATATAATCACATTGTGGATTAGATTTTATCATATGAATTTTATAAGATGCATTCACTCTATAACAGCATCTAAGTAGGTGCTAAGGAAGGATTGTATCCTCTTATAACTGCCTCACATTGCCTCTTAATGAGCTAAGTAGAGAGTGCCCATTATCTGAGAAGGAGCTCACTGTGAGGAGCTCCTCGGAGCTCTGTATGAGGTGGGGTAGCAGGAAAGGGAGAGATGCTTCTGGGATTCTCTGGGTGATGGAGATCAAAGCCTTCACTTTCGGAAGCCTGTCAAAATAGCTGAGGCTGTGACTCTCCAACTTTTCTTATGATGATAGTGTAATAAGTTTCTGCTGAAGAGCTACAAGGATTGAAAAAAATGATTATGGAAAGGGGCCAGACAGACTCCCAGGAAATCAGGCAATGTGGGTATCAAGCAAGAGTTAAGCATTTTCAACCTCTCTGTTCCACAGGTCAGGTTAAAATTCCAACACCCCTGACTTTAGATTAAATTTCATCTATCCCAAAGGAAAGATCTTTGAGGTGCATATTTATATGATAAGATCAGAACAGCAATGGTCCCTGAATGGTTCACAAGTAAGCAATCTGGCAGTCAGAAATGCTTTACAAAGGAGAGGAACATTCTGATGTTGAACAGGCCTGGGGGCTCCCTTGGACACGAGGCCTCCAATTCTGTTTTCCCCTTTACGAGCCCTGGAGAAGGAAACGGCAACCCACTCCAGTATTCTTGCTTGGAGAATTTCATGGACAGAGGAGCCTGGTAGGCTGCAGTCTGTGGGATCACAAAGAGTCAGACACAAATGAGCGACTAGCACTTACTTACCTAACCACGAAGAGCTTTCTTCAAGTAAAGCAACTGGATAGAGCTTCAAGAAAATAAATTACTTCTTAGAATGTGGCTTCAGTCAATCCCTGAAACTTCACCCACTTGCCAAAGGTGTCACATGTTTCAATAAGCAGAAGAGTGGCGGTGTCAGTGGCATCACATGCCATCATAGGGAGAGACTTTCAGTGCCACTTTTTGGATATGTAGAAGCAGGATGCCAGTTTATTTCTGAAAGCAAAGAGCTGCATCAGAAGCCTCAGAAGACCTTGTCTGGGCGTGTCAGTGTGGTTTCCTTCATTTTTCTCCCTGTAGGTAGACCCATGTGGAAGTCCTGCTTTTGAATCAGAGGTCAGATTCTCTTTCTCTTCCACGGTGACTGAGGCTGAGATTGTGGAAAAAGGTCGTAACAGGTGCAGTTCTTCCTGAATAGGAAAGCATGCATTGGGGTCTGTAATTGAGTACTCTTCAAAAAGAGTAGGGGTGTTTGAACTGGGAAGGCTCTATTGACAAATTCTGTCTAAGAGAATGGATGGAAATCTGGAGAATTACCTGATTAGCCTGTGCTGTTTCAGCACCCTGTATGAGCTCCCATTTTGAGCAAGCTACTCAGCTGGCTTCAGTTAAGACCAGTCTGGCTAAACATCTGCTTTTCTTCAGGGTTCATTTGGCTGTTTGGATTGAAACATAGGAAAGGCAGTCATGGAACACTTACTTGCCTGTCTTTTCCAAGTGTAGTAAGGACTCGGGGATAAATGTCTTGATAGGTAGGCTTGCGTGAAATATCACTGAATCTAAACCTCATCCCTCCTGTGAATTTTCTAGGTAATCTGCATTTCTAGACGGCCCATGATGATTAGGTGTCTGGTTTCTGGTCTGGTAGGTGTTCTGTCAATTTAGTGTGCATTTTGTTTGATGTACGAGAAGGTAAAATTTGTTCTGAAAAAGTCCAGTTTTACTGATCAGACTCATATCAGCAGATGCATTTCTAATACTTGACTTTGGTATATTCTCCAGATACATTACCTGAATGTTATTTTTAATGATAATGTTGTTGTTTTTAGTCGCTAAGTCATATCTGACTCTTTCATGACCCCATGGACTGTAGCCTGCCAGGTTCCTCCATCCATGGGATTTCCCAGGCAAGAGTACTGGATTGGGTTGCCATTTCCCCTCCAGGGGTCTTCCTAACCCAGGGGTCAAACCCACGTCTCCTGCATTGGCAGGTGAATTCTTTACCACTGAGCCACCAGGGAAGCCCAATGATAGCACAGAATTATATTAAATATATTTGTTTCACTTCCTGTTATTGGTGTTCTCTTAGCCTAAAATACCCATCCAAAAAGTGTTTTCAAATGTTACTCCCTGCCTAAAACAGACTTAAGTGCCCTACCCTCTGTGTACTGGCAGGATGAACTCATAAACTTGCACCTCTGAAGAGGTCTAATTGCATCCTGTATTTGGTTTCTATGTCTGTGCACCTGCATATGCACAAACGTATACAGAATTATAAACTTCCTGATGAAAGTGAAAGAGGAGAGTGAAATATTTGGGTTAAAACTCAACGTTCAGAAAACTGAGATCATGGCATACGGTCCCATCACTTCACGGCAAATAGATGGGGAAACAATGGAAACAGAGAGAGACTTTATTTTGGGGGGCTCCAAAATCACTGCAGATGGTGATTGCAGTCATGAAATTAAAAGATGCTTGCTCCTTGGAAGAAAATCTATGACCAACTTAGACAGCATATTAACAAGCAGAGACATTATTTTGCCAACAAAGGTCAAAGCTATGATTTTTTCAGTAGTCATGTATGGATGTGAGAGTTGGACTATAAAGAAAGTGATACTGAGGAATTGATGCTTTTGAACTGTGGTATTGGAGAAGACTCTTGAGAGTCCCTTGGACTGCAAGGAGATCCAACCAGTCCATCCCAAAGGAGATCACTCCTGGGTGTTCATTGGAAGGACTGATGTTGAAGCTGAAACTCCAATACTCAGGCCAACTGATGCGAAGAACTGACTCTTTGGAAAAGACCCTGATGCTAGGAAAGATTGAAGGCAGGAGAAGGTGTCAACAGAGGATGAGATGGTTGGATGGCGTCAGTGACTCAATGGACATGAGTTGAGCTCTGGGAGCTGGCAATGGACAGGAAAGCCTGGCATGCTGCAGTCAATGGAGTCACAAAGAGTTGGACATGATGAGTGACTGGACTGAACTGACCTGAGCTCAGGTACTAAATCTTAACTCTTTTAGACATATTGTCTACCTGGGCTGACTCTTAATAAATATTGTGAAATAATGCAGTGTTTTACTCTGCCTAGTAAAAGCTTTTTCGCAATTTGTATATTTATGGAAGTTGGTATTTTTCCTGTAGTGCCAATTAGTATTTCGTTTTTATTATGTGACTAAGCATCTTCCAGTAACTTGTCAGTGGTAAGAAGCAGAATTTGGTTTCCATTGTAACAAATTAGCACAAACCTGTGAAACAGCTACTGCTTGTTATTTCAGAAAGCTACTTCCAATTGACAAATCTCATGCCACACAGTGTCTTTTCTTTCAGAAGACAATCAGGTGCATTTTTTTTCCTTTTGTTTTAAAAAAAATGATAAAAATGAATGGTAGGGAGTAGGCCTCCTTGTTTGTGAGGTAGGTACTGAAGGAAATTGCATATTCTTTACTGTGGGAATTTCATCATTCCCAGCAGCCCAAATATGTGAATCTGTGAATCCGAACTTTCCACCCCTTTCAGTTTCTCTTTTGAATGTCTGTGGGTAATGAAATGAAAGGTGATTCATTCCTTCAACAGACTCTAAAAACTGTATGTCTGGCACGGTGCTAAGATTTGGAGCTAAAAAGGTGACATGGTCCTGAAAACTAAAAGCTTCCAGTGTTGGAGCTTACAGCCAAGTAGAGGATCTCATAAATCTCTCCCCTGCCTCTTTTTTTGGTTGATTCCATGGGCTGAACACCATTTGACATCCTAAAGAGCAGGATCTTAATGAGGCAACCAAAAGCACCAGGAGCAATTAAATGTAAAGTGAAAGCGCATCGTACTGAGAAGGACACAGAATCAGTGTTCTGGTGTTCTTGAAAAAAGTGCATAACCTGAATTTAGTCATCAGGGAATAACAGAAAAAGCTAAACTGAGAGACAGTCTGTGCAGTACTTGCTAACTACCCTTCAAATATATCAATAAAGATGAAAGAAAACAAGATGTTTAAAAAAAACTGAGGACAATTAATAGGCACTTTTTAAACCTAGCATTACTGAGATTCATTCATGCTGAATATGTCAGTACTACATTCATTTTTACTACTATTTACTATTCATTTTTAGTATTCTATCCAGTGAATAAACAGTTTATCCATTGGTTGAGGGAAATGAAAGAGTTTCTAGTTTTCTCATTCATTTCTGTTGTTCAGTTGCAAGCCATGCTGCGAAGGTATTTCTTGTACGTGTCTCCTAAGATAGAGGTCCCCCACCTTGGGCTGCACAGCAGGAGGTGGGTGGCAGGTGAATGAGCGAACTTTCATCTGTATTCACAGCTGCTCCCCATCCCTTGCATTACCACCTGAACTCTGCCCCAGTCAGGTCAGGGGCAGCATTAGATTCTCACAGGGGCGTGAACCCTAACGCTGAAGTCAAGGCAGAATATCCTGAGATTGCTGCAAAATAGAAATAAAGAGCACAAGAAATGTAATGTGCTTACATCATACTGAAATCATCCCCTCACCCATGGTCCGTGAAAAACTTGTCTTCCATGAAAACTGTGTCTGGTGCAGAAATAGTTGCAGACCGCCGTTGTAAGATATGTAAGAGTTTCTCCATGTACTTAGGAATGAAACACTAAACCATGTTATTTGCATATGTTTCACTTTATTAGTGAAAATAAAATAAAACTAATGCAAAAATAGTTTCCAAAGTACTTGTAGCAATTTATTTTTCCACCAACAGAGATTTCCATTTCTATTTCCATTGCTCTACATTCTCTCTTACACTTGATATCATTAAACTTTTTATTTGTAGCCATTAGATAGGTATGCAGGATGTCACTAGAGTTTACTTTGGATTTTCCTGATTACTAATGAAATTAAGTATCTTTTCATTTTTGTATTGGTAATTGGAATTTCTTTTATGAAGTGCCCAATAAAGTCTTTCCAGTTTTCTGCTGGGTCTTTTTTCTATGGATGCAATGGCATTCTGTATACAGCCCACATAGTAACCGTTTATTGTTTTTTTTTTCAATTCTCTGATTTTTTAATTTTATCTTTTAATTTTATTTTTACTTTACTCTATGTTACAATACTGTATTGGTTTTGCCATACATTGACATGAATCAGCCACAGGTGTACACGATCTCCCAATGCCGAAGCTCCCTCCCACCTCCCACCCCATATCATCTCTCTGGATCATCCTGTACACTAGCCCCAAGCATCCTGTATCCTGTATTGAACATAGACTGGCGCTTCGTTTCTTACATGATAGTATACATGTTTCAGTGCCATTCTCTCAAATCATCCCACCCTCTCCCTCTCCCTGAGAGGCCAAAAGTCCGTTCTATACCTCTGTGTCTCTTGTTGTCTCACATACAGAGTCATCATTACTATCTTTCTAAATTCCATATATATGTGTCAGTATACTGTATTGGTGTTTTTCTTTCTGGCTTACTTCACTCTGTATAATCGGCTCCAGTTTCATCCATCTCATTAGAACTGATTCAAATTTATTCTTTTTAAGGGCTAATACTCCATTGTGTATATGTACCACAGCTTTCTTATCCATTCATCTGCTGATGGACATCTAGATTGTTTCCATGTCCTGGCTATTATAAACAATGCTGCAATGAACATTGGGGTACACGTGTCTCTTTCAGTTCTGGTTTCCTCAGTGTGTATGCCCAGCAGTAGGATTGCTGGGTCATAAGGCAGTTCTATTTGCAAATAAAATTCCCTTTATTGTTTATATGTGTAGCAAATATCTTCTCCCAGTTTGTGACTTTTAGTTTCCTTCTCTTTATAGTGCCTTTGGATGAATACTAATTTTAAGATGATTTTAGTCAGTCTTTTCCTTTATTGTTTTTACATTTTACGTTTGGGAAATTCTTTCTACGGTTCAGTTCAGTTGCTCAGTCATGTCCGACTCTTTGCAACCCCATGAATTGCAGCACAACAGGCCTCCCTGTCCATCACCAGCTCCCGGAGTTCACTCAGACTCATGTCCATCGAGTCAGTGATGCCATCCAGCCATCTCATCCTCTGTCGTCTCCTTCTCCTCCTGTCTCCAATCCCTCCCAGCATCAGAGTCTTTTCCAGTGAGTCAACTCTGCCTTCATATGCTTATATCTTTCCTTTCCTCCTTTGCTTTTTGCTTCTCTTCTTTTCATGCTAATTGTAAGGCTTTTTACGTGTAGGTCTTTAATCTAGTTGAATTGAATTTTTATATTTGGCTTGGTT